>CAUYSK010037938.1:0-23744 GCA_963575035.1 Avahi laniger | reverse complement strand
AATTAATTTCTTTCTATTTTTGGTAGAGATGAGGTCTCGCTCTTGCTCAGGCTGGTCTCGAACTCCCGAGCTCAGAACGATCCGCCCACTTCGGCCTCCCAGAGAGCTAGGATTACAGGCGTGAGCCACCGCGCCCGGCCTAGTTTTCTTTTTTTGTTGTGTCCTTTTCTGGCTTCAGTGTCAAGGTGCTACTGGCTTTATAGAATCAGTAAGGGAGGATTCCCTCCTTCTCAATTTTATGGAATAATTTCTGTAGGATAGGTACCAGTTCTTTTTTGTAGGTCTTGCAGAATTCTGCTCTGAATCCATCTGGTCCAGTGTTTTTTTCTTTTGTCGTTGTTGTTGGAAGAATTTTTATTGCTGCTTCGATCTCACTGCTCATTACTGGTCTGTTCAGGAGTTCTATTTCTTCCTGCTTGAGTCTTGGGAGTTTGTGTGTTTCCAGAAGTTTGTCCATTTCCTCTGTGTTTTCTAGTTTATGTGCATAGAGATTTTCATGGTATCCACAGATAATGTTTTGTATTTCTGTGGTATCAGTTGTAATATCTCCTTTTTCATTTATGATTGAGCTTCTTTGGGTCTTTTCCCTTCTATTCTTGGTTAATCTCACAAGAGGTCTATTGATTTCATTTATCTTTTTATAGAAGCAACTTTTTGTTTCATTGATCCTTTGTATTGTTTTATTTGGTTTCCATTTTGTTTAATTCTTCACTGAGCTTTGTTATTTCTTTTCTTCTGCTGGCTTTGGGTTTGGTTTGCTCTTCCTTTTCTAGTTCCTTGACATGTGACATTAGGTTATTAATTTGTGATCTGGGTCTTTTTAATGTAGGCATTTAAAGCCATAAATTTTCCTCTTAGGACTACCTTTTCTTGTATTCCATAGATTTTGATAGCTTGTATCCTATTTCTTCTTCAGTTCAAGGAATCTTTTGATTTCCATCTGAATTTCATCATTGACCCAAGGATCATTCAGCAGCCAGTTGTTTAATTTCCATGACTTTGTGTAGATTTGAGTGTTTCTCTTGGAATTAATTTCTAGTTTTATTCCACTGTGGTCTGAAAAGATATATGGTATGACTTCCATTTTTTGAATTTGCTAACATGGGTTTTATGACCTAAGATATCATCAATCTTGGGGAATGTCCCACATCCTGATGAGAAGAATATATTAATATATTCAGTAGTTTTGGGGTACAATGTTCTGTAAATGTCCGTTAGGTCCATTTGTTCTAGAGTCCTGTTTATGTACAGTGTATCTTTATTGATTTTTCTGCTTCGATGATCTGTCCAGCCTTGTCAGTGCAGTGTTGAAGTCCTTGGCAGTTATGATGCTACTGTTTGTCTCTTTGTTTAGATCTAGGAGGATTTGCTTTATGAATCTGGAGCTCCTGTATTAGGTGCATATTTATTTAGAATTGTTATATCTTCTTGCTGAATTGCTCCTCTTCCCATTATATAATGACCATCTTTTTCTTTTTTTTTACCATCGTTGATTTATAGTCAATTTTAGATGATATGAGAATGGCTATACCTGTTTCTTTTGGTTTCCATTTATGTGGAATATTATTTTTCCATCTTTTCTCCTTGAGTCTGTGTGAGTCCTTGTGAATTAGATGTGTTTCCTGTAGAAAGCAGATACTTGGGATGTGTTTTTTTCATCTATTCAGCCAGTCTATGTCTTTTAAATGGGGCATTTAGATTGTTCACATTGAAAGTGTTTATATGTGTGTTGCTGCTCTGTTCATAATGTTGGGTAATACTTTATTATTTGATTTCCCTCTTGTGCTATTGTTTTATAATAGCTGTGAGCTTTAATTTTGGGGTGTTTTTACACTGGTGGGTATCTGTTGTGCTGATCCATGTATAATACATGGATCTGAGTATTTCCCATAAGGTAGGTCTAGTAGTGACAAATTCCCTTAGTGTTTGCTTGTCTGGAAAAGTCTTTATTTCTCCATCATTTATCAAACAATTTTTCAGGATACAAAATTCTTGGTTGGCAGTTGTGCTGTTTAAGAAGACTAAATGGGAGGCCCCAATCCCTTCTGGCTTATAAAGTTTCTGCTGAGAAGTCTGTTGTTAGCCTGATGGGTTTTCTTTTGTGGGTTAATTGTTGCTTTCATCTTGCTGCTTGTAGAATTTTCTCCTTCATTTTGACTTTGGCCAAGTTGATGACTATGTGTCTTGGAGATGTCCTATTTGTTACGAATCTTCCCAGTGTTTGATGTATGTGGATATCTGAATCTGTGGAAATACCAGGGAAGTTTTCCTCAGTAATTCCCTAGAATATATTTTTCATTCTTTTTGCTTTTTCTTTTTTTTTCCTCAGGGATACCTATAATTTGTATATTAGTTTGCTTCACATAGTCCCATATTTCTCCGAATGATTGTTCATTCTTCTTTATTCTCTTTTCTGCATCTTTGACTGATTGGGCTAATTTGAGAGCCTTTTCTTCAAGTTCTGAGATTCTTTCTTCTGCTTGGTTTAGCCTGTTGTTGAACCTTTCTGCTGTATTTTGAAATTTCCTAAATGTCTCATTTCTTTAAGTTCTATTATATCCTTTCCTATGTTGTCTAGCTGTTTGGTGACTTTTTCATTTATGTCTTGAAATATTTTTTTGGCTTCTTTTTGTTGGTTTTGAACTTTCTCTCCAATTTTCATTTATCTTATTTGCCATCCATATTCTGAATTCCATTTCTGACATTTTGACAATTTCATTTTGGTTAGGTTCCATTGCTATACATCCGTTGTGATCTCCTAGGGGTATTAGGCTGTTTTGTATTTTCATGTTGCCAGGGTTCTTTTGCCAGTTTCTTTTCATCTGAATTCTCTCCTCTCAACTCAAGGCTGATAGGTTTGCAGGGCACCTGTTCTCCTTTGCTGTGAACTCTCCTACTTAGTGCAAAGGAGAGGCCCTTAGATGGTGGTTTTGTGTCCTGCTCTGGAAGATTGACCAGGCAGGCAAGGGTGTGCACACTGAGAGCCTGTAGTACAGCTGTTCTGGTTTGTTCCACTGCCCCGTGATTGTTACAGTTCAAGTTGGTGCTGGATAATCATTGTGCAGAGTGGTGGATTGTTCCCCAGGCTGTTGTTGGAACCTTGAGTTGGCAGCTGGGCAAGACCCTCTCCATGGAGGCTGGTGTTGTGGGGGATTGCTCTGCCCAGGTCTCCCCATGGAGGTGATAGTGGCACTTGGGTGAAGCTATCTAGGCAGTGGTAACGGGTGTCTGAGCTGTGAGCGTTTGCTCGAACCAGGTCCAGTGGCTCAAGGCTGGTGGGTCCCTGGTGGAGTGTTGGACTTTGGGGGGTTCCCATCAAGCAGCCAGTGTGAGCCTTGGGGGCAGAGCCTCAGGGCTCAAGAGCAGTGGGGAACTTCATAGCCTGTCCAGGCTGGTGGCAGTGTTAGAGCCTCAGGAGGAGCCACAGGGCCCTGCAGCCATGGAGGAGCCTCAGGAACAGAACTGAGGAACCTAGCACCAGTGCTGTAGCTCAAAGGCTGCGGGACCCAGTAGTAGCCCGGGAGACTTAGGGGTCAGCCATAATTCCAGTGGCAGTGGTGGAGACTCAGGGGGAACATTTGGGGCCTGATGGGAGCACTAGAGCCTCAGGGACAGAGCTTCAGAGCCCAGGGGGCAGTGCCGGGGCTTCAGGGAGTGGAGCTATGGGCCCAATGGCAGTGGTGGAGCCTTAGGGTAGCACTGGAGCCTCAGGGCACAGAGCAACAAGCCAGGCAGTTGCTGTGAAATCTCAGGGATGGAGTCTGGGGGCCCCAGAGAGCCCTGGCCTGGAGGCAGGGTAAAAGATGCATGGGTGGGGCTGCAGGATCAGACAACAGCTAGAGATGGAGCAATGGAGATGGGTGGCAGTGTGGGGTTTGCGGGGGCTCCCATCACATGGCATAGCATGGGAGAGCTTCTGCTCTGCCTCCTCCTTCCTTGGCCCAGTGGGGGCAATGTGGAGGCAATGCCATAAAGCTGAGCCCCATGTAGACCTGGAGCCCTGCACCTGAGAACTCAAAATGCATCAGCTGCAGGAACCCAGGAATAGTAGCCACCAGATCCGTGCTGCCCCAGCTCTACAGTGCAGTGTCAGTACACCGATTCCAGGCAGCTCCCTTGTGAGACCAGTGGTCCATGGTGGCATTGGGAGCCCCCTCACATCTTGGCCGCAGTGTCTGCAGTCAGGAGTGTGGTGTCCCATGGCTATCCCTTCCTGTCCTTCCCCATGTATGAATTCCTCCCCCAGGTACCTTCTGATCTTATAGAATGAATCCCCCAGTCACCTTCTCCTTCACTCTGAATGTCCCCTGTGGCTTCTCTGGTGTTTTACAATGCTCTTCCCATGATGACCCTCTGCAGGTGGGCATCCACCTGCAACTTTCACTCCTCTCCTTGAGAGCGGTGCACACAGGCTGCTTCTAGTCCACCATCTTGCCCCTTCCCCCAGTTCCAATTTTTTTTTTTACCTCAGCGGAATAAAATGTTTAAAATTGTTTGAATGTTTGAATATTCTTTGGGCTTCTGTGAAGATAAAGTATTTCAAATGCAAATATGAGTTATTAAGATTCTTGCTAGCAAGGAAAAATAGCCTACTCAAGCCAGCTCAATTAAAAAAGGAATATTTGCTTTAAGTATGTGTCCTGAAGTGCAAAGGTAGATAGATATATCAGTTAGCTTTCACTGTGTAACAAGCTCTTTCAAAACTTAGTGGCTTAAACAACAACCATTTAAGTAGGTTTACCTTGACAATAATTCTGCTTGTCTTGGCTGGGTTTATTAAGACATCTGCTTTCAGCTGCTGGTCAGCTAGACAGTGCTGATTCGGGGTTGGCTAATTGTCAGCTGAGATGATGGAGCAACTGGTCCACATCTCTCATCATCCACCAGGCTAGCCCAGGCTTATTCAAATGAAGGTCTCAGGCTTCCAAGAACATTAAGACTGCAAGTTCCAATGTACAAGTACTTTTCAAGTTTCTTTTTGTGTTTCATATGCTGCTATCCAAATTGGCCAAAGCAAGTTATATCTCAGATTCAATGGGTGGAGAAATAGATTTTATCTTTTGTTGGGAGGAGCTGCGGGGTCACATTGCAAAGGAATGGAAATAGGGAGAAGAAGGATTTGTGGCTATTTTACAGTCTAATATAATGTAATATAGCTGGGTTTTAGGACTATACAGAAACCTGAATGTTGTTAAGGCTGCTTCTGTCACTTGTCTTGCTCTCTTTTCTTGCTTGTCTGTTTCATTGTTCTTAATCTTCCATCCAGCTTCTTCTACTTCTCTTGTCCCCATTGTAGAAAACATAGTTTCTGGCACTTTCTTTGATCACATGGGATAAATCCAGATCTCCAAAAATTGACTCTTTCTTTCTCCCCAGAGAAGATTTCCCTGAAGAAGGAAATCTGGTTGGTACCTTCAGTCAGGTACCCAGTCCTGGATCTGTGAACTGGGGTGGAGTGTTTGGTTGGATGGGTGGGAGATGGCGGATTACAGTGTGTGAATCTGGTAAATCAAGAGTCGTGTCGTTATAACCTTGTGGTAGTTGGGGGATGAGAAGGAGAAGAAAGAGGTCTATGCCCCCAGAAAATAGTAGAGATGAGGAGAGGGTGGCTAGGCATACATCTCACAGGGGTCCATTACAGTGATTTTTATAAATGTATTAATTTCAGGAAACTGATAGTAGTGGCTGGGACCTTGTAGGAACAAAAGATGAAGAGCTAAAAACCAATATGGAGGAGAGGTATTGTAGCAAAGTAAAGGGCTAAAGGTTATTAAAGAAAAATATTATTCAATAATACTTGTTAAAACATGGCAAGGCAGACTATCTTCAGGACCATCCTGATAGATATAGAGACCACTGCAGTGGGATTTTGCAATGGAGGAGAGAGATTGGACTCAACTTTTAATACAGTATGGGCTATATGGGAAGTTACAGTCAAGGAGCAGGTTGGGGCAGGGGGAGGGTCAGTGAATGGAAAATTGCTAGGAGGAAACAGGAGTAATGGGGATTCTAGCCTGACCTAACAGGACTCTTGCTGAAGGCAGGCTGGGGTGATCATACCTCACCTGGGGGATAGTGGAGGATAAGGAACTTGATCAGATATCAAAGGTGATCAGATACTGAGGGTGGGGGGTTCTTGATAAACTGACTTAGCAGGGTTTTTGCTAAAATTGGATTTTACAAGGAAGTGAACAGATAGGCCTGCTAGATGGTTCAGAAGGCTGACTAAAGTTTTGTCAAGCAGAGAATCTTTGTCAAGGTCTTCTGTCTCCAGGGTCTGAGTCCAAGAAGGGGGAACACCAATCCCTTCAATAGTGGCAGCAGGGAGTTTCCAGTAACATACTGGGAAACCTTCTGTTTGGGAGTGTCTTGGGTGATTTTATCACTCAATCCCTTTTTCTTCTATACATAAAACCATTTATGTGATAATATGTTATTTCTATTTTGGTAGATTTTTCTAGTCCCTTATTTCCTCCTTTTCATCTTATTCACATTATAGATATTTTGATAGTTACTAGTACATTTTCCAAGAATAAATCAGAAAAATGGAAAATTAAAATCCTTACCTGTTTCATATTTGTATCAAAGAAGGAAGTTGTAAAATACTGATGGCTATGAGTTTTGGGGATTACTGTACTTGATCTTAGCGAAAAGGCTGAGAAGTGATTTTTCTGGATTATTATTGTTATTTTTGTACGTATCTCAGCACACAAAAGTATAAGGAAGAATAAGATTGGGCTGTCTATTATAAAACTCTAAATGAAGCAAAAGAAGGTGATAGTTCACTCTTCAAGGTGTGCCAATGTCATGAAAGGACTGAGTGGTAAATAGTTCCAGGATTTTAATCTTTTTACATATTCATTTATTAGGGCAGCTTTTTATCTCTGAATATGGTAGACTAGTAGGAAAATGGGAAGTTGACATTGTGTATTCATTTGCTTATTCATTCATTCAACATTTGTTTGTCAACAAATAGATTAGGTATTAGAGATACAGAAGTGAACAGAATGGCTCCTCTCTTTATGGAGCTTAGACTAATGAGAGAGGACCAATATTAAACAAACATACACAAATGTCTGTGCGCAGATTGTGATAAATGCTACAGAGGAAACAGACTACAAGAGAGAAAACAGGGAGAAAAGCTAATTTATACGGAGAGGGGTTGTTTTTGGGAATGTCTTCGTTGAATTAGTTGAGGTGTGAAAGCTGAGTAGGAGGTGCCAGACAAAAATTACTTATTTTTTATAGTCACGTCATATGTCATAAAATGCAGAGTATTATAGAGTGCTTTGCAGAGCTAAAAATTCAGCTATAGAAATAAGTAATATATCCTCCCAAAGACATGAAAGGAAAGAATCACAAGGAGAAGAGGGGAAGTGAGCAGAGCTGCAGTCGAAGGCACAGGTGACGTGGGGAGAGCAGCCGCTATTGCTGGCTGCTGTTAGGCCCATCACTCAACTTGTATCCTTACTGCTATCTCTTGGAAATGATCGTCTTCCTGTTCTCTCCTTCTCTGCAACTAGCTCCATTTAGACAATTAGAGTCCCTTGTTCCATGCATTGACAGTGTGTAAAATGGATGTGTTTTGTAACAAATCACGTTACCAGTTGGGTACATCTCCTGGTCTAGATTAGTTCCTGTTCCATTAGAGATTATTTCCCCATCCTTCGAGCCCTTCTACCAATAGTTTGCTGCACCATTGTCTGGCTTTTCTATATTGACATCCAGGAGACTGATTATGCAGCATCATTTGCAATATCGTTTCTATTTTCACTTAGTCTTTTGTTGAACGTAGTATTTATAACATTTATAATTTTGGGGAGTGTCAGGAAAGACTACATATAGGTACTCAACAAGGAATGAATATCTGGAGAAAGAGATTGCAATCAGACATTTATTTTCCAAAGGATAAGTTTTCTTGGTCAGCTGTTTTGCCTTATGGATTAGACTGTCCTTGGGCTGTAATTTGTAATAAGATGGTCTGTTCAAGAAAGTGGATATTGGGCCTCAGCACTTCTTTTGGTTCTCCCACAGTGTGTGGCATAGACCTTGGAATATATGTTCAAAAATGCAGTATAAGAGATCCAATAAACCCTTTCACAGGGTATATTGAGCAGCGCAGGGAGGGGCCTGGCAGATTGCATGGAGGGTGAAGGCAAGCTATTGTGGTAAGTAGACGTTAAGCTGTTTAATTAGGGAGCCTACATGCCTTTTGGTTTCTTCCCAAGCTGCTTCAAGAGAACCACACAAAGGGGTAAACTAGCCTCATTAACTACCTTCAGTATCTTTAAAAGAAGATTCTATGAATAATGTCAGGTTTCTCCTAACTGTCCAAAGGGCAGAAGTCGGAATAGAAACTAGTTTATTGGCTACAAACTTTGGGAAAGCTAATATTCCCCTCACCCCCACAGTCTCATGATCAGAATAGAAGAATCATTACAGTTCTTCAGAAGAGGTGGTGTTTTCCCTGCTAAATTCTGAAATGCATTTCTCATGTGGATTCTTTAGAGCACAAAAAACATAATGAAAATGATCTCTGCAACAATCTGAAAAGAAATACAAAAATGGTGTTCACATGACTATTTCTTATAATGACCTTCAGCAGATGTTCTTGGCATAACATTTGAACACAGCTCAGTATTTTGTATAACAACTCTCGGGATACCCTCACTATTTCCTGACCCTGACGATTTTTCCTACTTCATTTCAAAGTCTTTGTGAATTGATTATTGTATACATAGAATCCTTTCCCCCAGGCAAATATGTACACCAAGTTATGTATTTGGTTAGATGATGATTCATGGAAGTTATTTTTTTCTCTTTGATTCATGTCTATGTCTATATGATCAGATCCGTATTTGGAAAATTGACAGGTGTTAATTCTTACAATTATTATTATGTTGGGGGGAAAACAATAATTAATTATCTAATGCCCCCTCTCTTCTTTACCTTCTCCTGGGGAGTCCAAATTGGTTTACAATCAGAGTTCCTACAGTTTGGGCCTCAAGGGTGGGATAGGCCTGTGTTGCTCAAAACACAGTATGAGGAACCTTCCCTTAGGGAGTGGGAGGGTCCCTCTGACCATGGGAAGGGAGGTGCAATTCCAGGACACACATGCCAAACCACAGAAATTGTGGGCCTGCCACCTATCCATTATTATCATCATTATTTAGCATTTTTGGAAGGTCAAAGCCAAAATAAGCGGTCTGCCAGCCAAGGGAGCGACACCAGCCTTTACCACAGGCATTGGAGGCCCTGTTGGTATTTGGTAGCAGTGACTTGGGTCTTGTCTGATTCCATCAATCTGGCCAGGCTTCTGCCTCCTGCTGTCTTTCCACAAAACCTTTTTTTTTTTTTTTTCCAATTTTCTTTCCCCTCCTCCCCTCTTCACAATAATAGTTATCTTAATACGTGTTTACTGCCTACTCCCTCCCCCCACCCTTTTTTTAGAATTTAAACGATGAAAGGGATTCAGTTAATTGTGCTAGTGAGATAAGCAGGGAAGGCTTTGGGAGCTCCTGAATTTTGGGTTTTCTGGTCTAGCCCCTCTGAGGGATTAAAATATAGTATCATGTTTAAAAACATAAGCCAAGACTCTGAGTTCAAATCCTGACTTTGCCACTTACTGGCTGAGTGATCTTGGGCAATTTACTTAACCTCTCTATGCTTCAGTTTCTTCATTATAAAATTCATTGAGTAATAAAAGCTTTCCTCATGGATTTGAGGTTAGAACATGAAACATGCTTAGAACGGCGTCTGAGTTAATGTGTTAACTGCCATCATTATTATCAGGATACAGAAATCACACTAAGATGTCAGTCTTATATTGAGATTACTCTGGTTTATGAGACAACGAAGGACACTGGGTTCTTTGAGAGGGAGGCGTACAGGGATTGCGTTTGGGGATGGGTAATGGCAAAGCACCTCAAGCCTCAAACCATCCGGGGAGATACATTTTGTTTTTAACCTGAGGAGAAAATGGAGGGAAATTGTGATGGCTCAGAAATGTCTGCATCCTAGACCTCATGGTTCGTCTAATGAGAGGGAGTTTCAGTTCGGGTATGCATAAATTATGCTCCATCTGCTCACCAGGGCCCACTTCTGGGCATAGCCTGTTTCTTAAAGCAGAACGACAAAATATCCCAGTGAACTGTGGAGCCAGGCCTATCTGACTTTGAATCTTGGCTTAGGTTAGTTTATTGACCTTTTTGAGACTCAGTGTCCTTCTCTCTGAAATGGCAATTACAGTTTTAACTTTCAGGGTTGTTTTGGAAATTAAACAACACATATAAAATACCCTGCATAGTGCCTAGCCTTAGAAGATACTTAACATTTGTTAGCTTTCTTACCTTTCTTATTATGATTCTACCCTGTCTGCTTAATTTATTGGGAAAGCCTCATAGTGTATGGAATCATTTAAAGGACTGTTTCAAATTTATTGTGCATACAAATCCCCTGGGGATCTTGTTAAGCTACTGATCCAGCAGGTCTGGAGTGAGATTGTGTACTTCTAACCGTTTACCAGGTGACACCAACGCTGTGTCTGAAGACCACACCAGGAGTAGCAAAGAGTGTACTGTACTCTTTTCTCCCTTTGCATTTCATCATTTCCTGTTAGATTCCTGTTAATATTTTAACAGTTTTACCACACACATTCGCACATCCAGGGTCATCATTTGGAGAAATATCAAAGCTTGTACATTATCATCTAGTAAGTATCCCAAAGTGTTTCACATAAAATACTGTGCTCTTACTTTGTTGTCTAAGGCCTCTTCTCAGAATCTGGGTCCCTCCACGACTGGGACTGCAGGTCAGTTAGGCTAGGGGGGGGATCTTTGTCTCCGTCTTGTTGAGTTTGAAGACTTTGCTTCTGCCCTGACTGAGCACTTCAGCTACTTTTAGAGCCACATGTCCCAACTACTAGCCATGTCCAGGTTCTCCTCAGTGTCCACAGGTGGAAAAGTCCATTTTTGTTCTTTGGTGACACATACTTATGAGTACTTAATATATAACTCTTTAGTGGTTCTCAATTTTAACAGGTTTTTCAGATTTCCTTTTGAGAAACCTCCTCATTGTTGTTTAGTTTCTGATCATTTTCATATTTGAACTCCTTTTTTCTTGCCTATGTTACTTACTGGAACTGACCCTCAGTTTCATTTGCTGTGCTCATTTTGGGAATTGGCTGTCATTGTCCTCAGGCAACTTTTCTTGAAGTAAAAAATGCAAAAGTTACTAATTCCTTTGAGTTACATCTCTTTGAGTTAGAGATGTGAACAAGAAATAATAGCCGTCTTCTTCTTCTCCTTTTTTTTAAATTAAAGCAGGCTTATTTTTTTTCCCCCCTTAGAACACTCCAAAGTGTTTACAAGTTAGAGCTTGGTCATCAGCCACATTACAAAACAAAGCGAGTCTACTTCAGTCTCTTTTAGATTTACCTTGGTACTATTAATATTTCATGGAGAGTTTCTCCTTCCTGGCTGTGCGCTACCTAATAGGTTTGCCAACTGGGGAAGAATTTGAAAATAGCCCCAGGTAAGAACTCAGATATTTTGAAAGTTAGGGTGGAGAAGAATTGCAGGAGGAGAAAATAAAGAAAATATTTGAGGTAAAGAAAAGTCAGAGGAGCCATTAATGTTTTCATCTTATCTAGATAGAGCAGTCAGGGTTATAACAGAAAACAGATGGCACACTCAACAATAAAGGACGTTTTATTTCACTGGGACTATTTACGAAGGTGTGGGTGTGGGGATACCAAGGACTAGTTGTAGCTGGGTTGTTACTGCCCTTTGATCTGAAGGTGCCTTGGCAGGGAGAGTCCTGACTTCACTCCCTTTCTCTTCCCCATTTCCTGCCAGAGTCCTCTGTTGGAAGAACTCAATGGGAAGCAGAGTGCTCAGGAGCCTGTTGATATACAGTCACGTGTTGCTTAACAATGGGGGTACAGTCTGAGAAATGCATTGTTAGGTGATTTTGTCACTACATGAACATCACAGAGTATACTGAACACAAACCTAGATGGTGTAGCCTACTGTACACCCGGGCTATGTGGTATAGCTTATTGCTCCTAGGCTACAAACCTGTGCAGCATGTTACTGTACTGAATACCGTAGGCAACTGTAACATAATAGTAGGTATTTGTATATTTAAATATAGAAAAGGTGCAGTAAAAATATAGTATAAAAGATAAAAATATACCTGTATAGGGCACTTACCATGAATGGAGCTTGCAGGACTGGCAGTTGCTCTGTGTGAGTCAGCAGTGAGTAAACGGGAAGGCCTGGGATATTACTGTCGGGCAGCTCAGGGACAGATTCTTTGGATCTCTTATACAGCATTTTTGAACATGTATTCCAAGGTCTATGCCACGCACTGTGGGAGAACCAAAAGATGTGCTGAGGCCCAAGATCCACTTTCTTGAACAGACTATCTTATTACAAATTATAGTCCAAGGACAGTCTAATCCATAAGGCAAAAAAGCTGACCAAGAAAACTTATCCTTTGAAAAATAAATGTCTGACTGCAATCTCTTTCTCCAGATTTTCATTCCTTGAATTTCTTTTTACTTTTTAAAATTTCTGTTAAAAACTTAGATACAAACACAAACATTAGGCTAAGCCTACACAGGTCAGGATCAGCAATATCACTGTCTTCCTCCCCCACGTCTTGTCCCACTGGAAGGTCTTCAGGGGCAATAATATGCAGGGAGCTTCTGGAATACCTCCTGAAGGATCTGCCTGAGGCTGTTTTACAGTTAACTTTTTTTTTATATATGTAGAAGGAGTACACTCTAAAATAATATGTAGTATAGCAGATACACAAACCAGTTACCTAGTTTATTGTCATTATCAAGTACTGCGTACTGTATACAGTTGTTATGTCGTATACTTTTATACAACTGCCAGCGCAGTAGGTTTGCTTACACCAGCATCACCACGAACATGAGTGATGCATTGTGCTATGACATTATGACTGCTACAGCATCACTAGGTGATAGGAATTTTGAGCTCCATTTTAATCTTATGGGACCACCATTTTATATGCAGTCTGTCATTGACTGAAACTTCATTACAGGGTGCATGACAATAGTTCATCCTGGGCAGCCTTCTGGAGGCAGATAGCAGGATGAAGGTAGGTGGTCAGCAGCTCTGGAGAGACAAACAGAAGCTGTTTGGCACATTGTTTTTACATTTTCTTCTGAAAGACTTGTTCACCTAAAGACAATGTCAATATTGTGAGCTTCTTGGGGGCAGACACTGGCCTATTCACTTATCTGCAGGACACTATTTAAACAATTATTGAATGAATGAATGGGACTGTTTATTTCCTTCTTTTCTCTCAACTTGCACTTACGATGGCTGACAATGCAGTATAATTCTGGCTTGGTTAGGGTCTTCTGTTCTGAATAGTTAGGCTTCCCACGGGCATGGTTAACTAATTCAAAGAGATCGACATTCTTTCCTATGTAATTCTCCTTTCAACACTTTCATTAGTAAAACTGTTAAACAAAAAGAGTTCACTGTATTAATATCTTGAGTCTTTTTGTATTATAATTGTTTACCTAAATATTCAGGTTTAGCTTTAGGCAACACATCCATGAATCATTGGCCCTTCTCCGTGACTGTTAAATCTAACCCTGTTATTTCTCCTCTCACCTAGAACACCACTGGCCAGCAGCTGGGCAAGTTGTTTAATTTAGGGAGACTACATGACTTTTGGTTCCTTCCCAAGCTGCTTCAAGAGAACCACACAAAGGGCTAAACTAGCCTTATTAACTATGTTCACTATCTTTGAAAGAAGGTCTATGAATAATATCAGGTTTCTCCTAACTGTTCAGAGGGCAGAAGTCAGAATAGATACTAGCTTATTGGCTCCAAATATGAGAAAGGTTCTCATGCAAATTGTCTTCCCTAATGATTCTCGGACATTGGTATTTTTAAGGAGTGGATAGAGAGCCAAATGTCACACGTGACTAGCTTGGAGGTACCTGGGGTTCTTGAAGTGCTCAGGTGTAAGAGCAGAAGAAAATACATTGATGGGGAGCAGTGTGAACCATTTCTTGGTTAGATCCTTGAGGGTTTTCAGGTTGTGTGTGTCTTTGTGGTGTGGGGAGAGGTGGGACAGCTTCAGAATCCCTTAACCGTCAAGTAGAAAGATGACTTTGTCCTTTGCTAAATGGAATTGGATTCCTGAATTCATTTTGATCTTTCCATTAAGTTAGCTTTCAATAGGCTTCTTTTCCATACACTTTTGATAATGTATTTTTAAGAGCTCCTTCTTATTCTATTGAAATCTATTGAGATTTTACACAACTTAAGTAGGTATGGAGTATTGATTTAGTGCCTTCGCAAGTCATTCTGATTATGATTCTTGGAGTTCTTGGAGGCCACTTAATGGTTCTATTTCCAGTGTCTCCAAGGACTGAAAAAGCATGGGTAGGCTCATATGTCTTCCTCACATTGGATTTTTCTTTTTGATGGGTCTGGTTTTTTTATGAAGAAAGAGGGAAAGCCCCTTCCAAAGCCTGTTGATCTCTAAGGACCTTTAATTCAAAATACTTTTTATACCAAGGAATCATATTTCGGGGAGAAATTTCCTGAGCTCCTTCACCTCTGTTAATGATTCTTTGAGTTCAGGTCATGCCATCTCTAGCTTAGGCTATCAACCTAATTTTTGACTACTGTCAGAAGAAGGCAAGTTTTTTCTTTAAACAGATTTTTTTTTAATGTTCATTTCTAGTTTCTTCACATCTCATAGTAACCATTTAGGATTTGATCTTTTTGCTTTTAGTACTGGGGTGAAGAAAGGCTAGGCTGCTGAGCAAACCGGCTGGTGGGCCAGCTGTTTTTTCACAAGATGAAAGAATTTTTCACTACAGGCATGTTTTGTTTTGTGGGTAGGGACTCCCCTGCCCCCTTAAGTAGACCAAAATGCTTTTAATGGGGCACCCACTTTCCTGTTTGCCCCAGGCTTCATTATTTCTTAATGTTTAATTGGCTCTTCTAGGGGCATCCAAAATCTTTTCAATTTTCTCTTTCCCTGAACACTTAACAATGGTTCTAGAATAATTATAACTTGTCTTTACATTTGACTTGAAACTTGGCAGCTTTCTTGTGTAAATCAAATGATTCCTTACTCATTATGTAAAAATAACAAAATTAACATTTGTACAGTGCTTTAGAGCGCTGTCCATGTTGTTTTTATTTGAGATGTTTTTATTCAATTCATTGGATGGTCACAATAATCCCATGGCTAAGGATGTGGGTATTTTTCCTCTGTATTATTATAGATGGGGGGTAATGTAGCATCCATTATGAGTATGAGTGCTGGAGTTAGAGAATTCAAATTTGAATTTTATCTTTAGTAATTACTTGCCTAGTCTCAGCTAATAAACCTACTGAGTTTCCTAATCTGTAAAATGGAAAGATATTTATTTTATAGGGTTGTATGAAAAGTAAATAATTTAGGCAAAGCAATTAGAACAGTCCCTAGCACACAGTAAAAGCTCAATAAAAACTATTATTATTATTAATATTATATGAAGAAATGGAAACTCAGAAAAGTTAAACAATCTATCTAAGGTCACATAGTTAGTAGGCTACAGAGTTAGGGCTTGAACTTGATTTGGAGGCTTTTGGTACTGGTTTCTGTCCACTGTATTTACTTCTAAATTCCTCCTGCATTCAGGGGGCCTGTAAATTGAGCCATCCTTTCTTTCAACTTTCTTATCTTCATTTTCTTTGTGTTCTGCCCCTGTCTGGTCATGGAATCCATGTGTCAGAATTTAGCATACGAGGTAGCAACAAGGCGTAAAGATATTCTTTGCTCTGCAGGTGGACTCTCCTTGACACAAGATGCTGGGGACTTCTGAGGGTCCCTCTGAACTCAAAGATGCTGGAGTCCTTCCAGATTCTGTACAGATAGTCTTAAAAATTAACATCTTATTTCTATTAAAGTATATAATTGTTGCCACACATCAAGAAATTTTAAAAAAATAATTAATATGTATAAACTTCTCAATGTTCTGGTTTCTTTCTCCTTAAGAGGGAGAATACTTAAATTTTGATGAATTTCATTTATCTTTTTTATTCCTTTGAAGTAGTGAAAAATAAGTTACATTCTCTCCATTTTGTAGGGAGCAATTGCAGTCCAGCATGAAAAGAACAGAGGCTTTGGTGTCAGATAAATGAGGTTCAAATGCTGCCCCTGCACTTCCATTATGTATCTCTAAACCCCATTTTCATCTGTATAATGGGGATAACAGCACTGTGTGGAGGTTTAAAGGAGATAATGCTCATAAAAGAGACAATGCCCGGTACTTAGCATACTTAGCACATACTGGTACTCAGTAAATGTGGCTGTTATTGCTATTGAGGGGGAGGTGACATTTTACTTTGGCTCAAGGTCACTGTTAGGCAGGTATCCAGGTCTCATCATTTCTCACTGAATGCTGAATGTGCTGCTTCATCTGGGTATGTTGTTTCTCTACATTTTAAATCCAAGTGTTTTGACCTTTTGGTTACAAATTTATTTTTAATATGCCTATTACGGACAGATCACTGGCTCTGTGTGTCAGCAGGCCATGCACAATACTCATTATGTCAAAATTTCAAGTTTACCTTGTGTCTCAAGGCAAAGTTAATGTTAGTGAATCCACGTGACCAACAAGGAACATGACACTTGCAGAGTCTGTCAGATGGTATTTGGGCAGCTATTCTCAGAAAACGAAAGCAGCAGGTGTTTATTGAGTATTTACTGCATGCTTGGCATTGTGTCAGGTAGGGGACACAAAAGAAACACCGTACTATATTCATCTCTCCCAGGACTCACAATTTTCTGGGGAAAACAGATGTGATGGAAACATGACACAAAAGACAATAATAAGCACTGTGATTCAGCTCATATTAGTTAAGTGGACTCTGGTCTAGGTGCTGCGTGAGCTCTCATAGACTGGTAGATAAAGAGACAAGTAAACCCACACTTAAAGTGTGGTTCAATAGCCGGGCGCAGTGGTGCATGGTCCCAGGAAGGCTCAGGTGAGAGAGTCACTTGAGCCTAGGACTTTGAGGCCAGTCTGGGCACCATAGTAAGACCCTGTCTGAAAAAGCAAAACAAAACAAAACAGAACACATAGTTCAATAAATGATAATAGAGTTATAAATAGAGAGTGTAGAGGAGGGATTATGTGGTATGTGTACACTTGGGTGGTGGTGCAGATTTCAGGGGAAGGTGATGCTTGAGTTGTTGATGACTGGGAGATGCTGGGAAGAGGGGCATTCAGCAAGGAGGACAGAAAAATTGTGCTTATAAAGGCAATGAGACGTGAAAGAGCCTGGGGGTGGTAAAGAACAGCACTTGTTTAGTGCTCCTGAATGCTGGAACTTAAGGGTTACAGTAGTAGTGGGAGAGCAGACTGGAGAAATGAGCCAGGGTTAAGTCATTAAAGATCTTGTGTACCATGCTGAGAAGTATGAACATTAAGGTGTTGGCAACTAAGCAGGAAAAAGATGATTATATCAGAGTGATTACTCTAGGAACATCTTCTAGTAAAACAGGTGAGAAATAAGGGCCCGAATCAAGTCTTAGAAAAAAGAAAAACTGAATGAATAAATAGTGTGAGTAAATAAATGATACTAGGTATTGATATAAATGCTGTAGGAGTTCAGAAAAAGGGGACACTACAGTGGGAACAATATTTGAGGAAGACCTCATCATGGGGAGAGATTTGAGTGGTCAGCCACTTGCCAATAGTAGGAAGCCAATAAACTGGATATTGACTAGTAATAGGATTCATATAGGAGAGAAGACAGGAAGTAATACCAGGTTGCATAAACATTTGTGAGATGGTCAAGGAGACAAATCTAGCTGGATAAGAGTGGTAGATAATGAAATTTCATATGCAAATTGGTCCCAGATTTTGGAAGGCTTTGAAATACAGGTTGAGGAGTTTGGACTTATTTCTTAATCAATAGGAAGCAATTAAGATTCTTAAGCAGATATTTCAAGATTTTCAGTTAGGATTAGACCTGCATTCCTCTATTAGGCCCCTTCATCTTGGTTGGAGGAAGATGTATCTTGGTGAGATGACTCTAGTTCTGATTATTACATTAAATGGGAATGCCAAACAGCCTGCATTACTTTTGGATGGGAAAATAAAGGCAGATGATCCCATTGGCTGTGGTAGACTATAGAATAGTCCATCGTTGGGAGACAAAGGAAGCTGAAGCAAAAAATGAGATTTTCAGTGATATTAGTCTATATAGGGATGGAGTAAATAGAAAGAGGGGAGAAACTGCTTTCTCCAGGGAGGCAGACAGGGATAGCAAAAACATAGCATGCACAGTCAGTATCCATACCCATAGCAGACATTGTTAATTGATCTTGGTGTATTTTCCTATGAGGCTCAATGGCAGTCTGGAGCCCTTGTTAATGCAATGTTCCAGGCAGCTACTATTAATTAATCAGAGTTGGCACCAGAATTCAAACCTATTTGTCATGCCTGGAGTAAGTAATGGGTGAGAAATAAATTTTGATTATTCACAGTACAAATCAATTTTTACCTTTCCAGGTGGAACTTGCAGAAATCTGTGCGAAGAGCGAGCGTTATATTGGCACCGAAGGAGGAGGCATGGACCAGTCAATATCCTTTCTTGCAGAAGAAGGGACAGTAAGTGTCATTCCAAATAGGAGCTATTTGGAAATATCAAGTAGGGAAAATTCACATGGAGAGGAAGGCCTTGAGATCCCAAGCATGCTTGGTTATGGGCAGCCTATTATATTAGTCTCTATTGTAGGGTGTTAATTTCCCAAGTGCTTTGTAACTCAAAGCTACTACCCATTAACCTACTGTTTTCATGGTGATCACCCTCCCTTAAGCTTCCAGAATCATACCTCACGTCTGTTTTTCTCACGTGTCTAGTTTTCCACCCCCCTTCTTTTTTCTTCATTGTTAAGATGAGATTTCTCAATTCCCTAGTTATTGGGATCTCATTTCCCGCTCCTGTCCTAAATCACTTCATCACATGACATTTTCATAATCTTATGTTGGTTTTAAACCCAAATGTTAGTTCTCTTACCACATATATTCGCAACCCCTCTTTTTATAATTTACTCTTTGGTTTCATTTTTCTCTGTCAACATTTTTGGGGCTTCAGTGGTGGGAAAAAGAATGTTGACAGTAAGCCAGGAATGAATTCCTTAGCCGGATACCACTTCCCTTTGGCTATCAACTCCCTTAGGCAGCGCAGAGGTTTTGGTTGTTGCCCGTAAACTGCTCATTTTTAAAATAGAGCAAACATTTCTTTAAAATGTTTTCTTAGTTTTTCTTCAGATTCTTACAGGCTTGGCTATTTTCCAAGAACACCTGGATTCCTTCTTATTAAGAATATTTGTTGTTGATTCCCCTAAGCCAAAGACATAAGACATGAGGAAATTTGGTTTAATACTAAGAAAATACTCTGGGTGTTTTGGATGAGACCTGACAAGCAGACATGAGGGGAAAAGTCCTGATGTTAATGTAACTTAGCTATAGAGTCTGAACAGAGTCCAAGTTTTTTGGGCTTGCAAAGCACTTCACCATCTGACCCCTGCTTTACCTCTCCACCCTAACCTTTTACCACTTCGCACCCCCCAAACTCTAAGCTCCAACCAATTTTCAATACCCATAGCTCCATTAACACCCCACATTGTTTGTCACCTCTGAACTTGCATAAGTTCTTCCCTGTTTTTGACATCCTATTTGAGGAAAGAAACCCTCTGTCTGCCCTACTCTTGCTCATCCTTTAGGACTCAGTTTAGATTTCCCTGTTCCAAAGGAACAGAGCCTATGCTAGGCTACATCTGATCAGGCACTTCAACTATATGTCTATATAGCATCCTGTGCTTTGCCACCATTGTAACGCACTTGGAAACACATTTGTCTACTTGACTGTCTTTCCCACTAGATTATAGGCTCTATGTGAACAGCATCACTGTCTTGTTCATTGTTGTATCTCCAGTATCTAGTACAGTGCCTGGAAGTCAATAAATAATATTTGAATGAATGCATGAATGATTTTTTTTTGACAAAACACTCTGTTAAGGTAAATAAATGCATAATTGATTAAACATTTTCTGAATTCTAATATATCTCACCTGTTATTTTTCTTCCAATAGGCCAAGTTGATAGAATTTAGTCCCCTGAGGGCAACTGATGTGAAACTCCCAAGTGGAGCAGTGTTTGTGATTGCCAACAGTTGTGTGGAAATGAATAAGGCAGCAACTTCTCATTTCAATATCAGAGTGATGGAGTGTCGGCTGGCTGCAAAGGTATGAATGTGACAAACTAGTGAAACTTGAAGTAGACTTTTTTTTGTCCTTGTTCTCTTTGTTCCCTATTACTTTATCTCTTTCCTCAAATTCTAGGGCAACATTCTGACTGTAGCAATATTCTACCTGAAGGTTTTTGGGTACAGAGCAATCTGATTTCAAACTTAAGAGACAGATAAACCAATAGGTGTACTTCTAGCTTTTTGGAAGCTATACGAACTTTACAGTTGAGTCCTCTGGGGTGGCATTGGGAATAAAAGGACTGCTTATATCTGTGAAGTACAGGCCATGGGTTAGGTCTATGGGTGGCGAAAGATAGTTGGGGGCAATTGATGGGAAGCGACCACAGCTGGTCTTGTTTCCTCAAAAAAAGTGATGGCAACTTCACCCTTCCTGGTCCTCTCAAATGCAGTTTTTATACTGGGCTGTCACTGTTCACTCCAAAAATACAAGCTTATTGCAACCCCCTGTGCCCAGAAAGAAGACTTCTTTATATGTCTACTAAAGAAACACAGTCCAGAAGGGAGTCTTGGCAAGTCTCTTTTCCGCGGTTTAGAAGACCCTCACAATTAAGCCTTAAACCTATTTAGGAAGTATTCTTGAGTAGCTGTTGTGTACCTTGCAGCTTGAAGATATGCAGAGCAGTACAAGGACATAGGAGTAGAGAGAGCAGACAGTAGAGAGTTAAAGTTAGGGGGATACAAAATAGGAAATGGTTAGTACGTGATCAGGTAAGTAATCAGGTGCTCCAAAAAGTGGCACAGAAATTAAATGTTATGGAGGATCCAAAATGACACACTGTATGACTAGAAAGTTGGAGAGAACTGAGGCTGGGGATTAGGGCATGAATTATGGGTCAGGAGCTCCACTGTGCTTTCTTCTGCTCTTCCTTTGATTGCCTGATGGATACTGATGTATATCACCTAAGATTCACAATCACCAAACATTTACCAAGCCCTAAATACAGCCTGAAATGTATCTTCTCAATAGTAACAATTTCAGACCTTCTTTACTCTTCTCAAAGACTCATTACCCAACTCAGCCCGACTAACTCCCCAAAGTGATCTTATCCCATATTCCATGTTGGAAATAGACGCGGTCAAAGGGCTTTGGCTTCCTGCCACCATATCTGCTCGTCTCCATTTATCTACATCTCCTTCCATGTGAGGTTGCAGGAAACTCGCTCCAGCTTTAGCCTGTATCTCGCCTCTGTTTCTCTACTGAATCCTTTCTATTGGACTTCATGCATTCTAGTATTTTGCATTAAAAAAGTCTGCCCTAGACCTCACAACTCTCTCCAACTACTATGTCTATTTCGACTTTCTCATTTTCTTCACAGCTAAACTTCTCAAAAATTGCTCTATATATGTTCTTTATCCCTTTACCTCCCTCTCATTTCCTAACCTACTAAATTCTCACGTCTGTCTTCTCCATAATACTGAATTTGCTCTTAGCCCACCAAAGATATTTTTACAGGCAAATTCAGTGGACTTTTTTTAGTCTTTATCCTATTCCTCATTGTTTTCCCTTTATCTTTCAACAAGCTTACCGATTTCTCCTTCTTGAAACATTCTCTTTCTTTGGTTTCCAGTACAGTTCACTTCCTGTTTTTTTTCTTTCTATTTTTCTTGCTGTTTCTTCCCCACCCCCTGCCAGGGTGAGGGCTTGGTGGCATTCACCCTCTTCCCACAGACTTTTAAATGTTGATGTTCTTTGAGGCCTTGGCCTTGGTCTTCTCTTCTTTCTTATGGTCTTTCCTATGCTGATCTCATGCCCTCTCACAGTTTCAACTTCCGTCTCTGTGCTGCTGAATTCCTAATGAACACTTTCCACTAAGGCCTTCTTGGCTGAGCTCCAAACCTGTACAGCCAACACGTTATTGAGCATCTCCACTTGAATGAATCATAGACCTCTCGAACTGATCATGTTAAAATTGAACTCCATCTTCCTCCCACAAAGCCTTTTATTCTTCCATTGTTACCGTCGTCAGTTATTGACTATCACATCAGCCTTCTCACTGTTCCTTACATCCATGCTTGTCTTTTTCCCATTTTTCAAATAACAGAGTGATAGTTAAAAATTTAAATCTGTCTAGGTAATTCCCCACTTAATGCCTTTCAAAAGCTTCCCATTGGAATAAAATAAAAAGTTTATATCAGTACCCGGAGAGTCACCAGATCTGAAACTTGTGTGCCTTATCTCTTCATCTCTTAGCATCACCTACTTCTCCTACACTCCCACCATGAGGCTCATTCTCCTCTCAGGGACTTTGCACATGCCTAGGACACTCTTCCGCCAGCCCTCTTTGAAGTCTCAGTCTAAATGTCCTTCAGGGGAGCCTGTCCTTGACTTCCTTATTCCTAGGCTAAGCTGGAGCCCCTTTATATTTCTCAGTTATGGTACCTATCACAATTATTTGTTTAATGTCTATCTCTTTTTTAGATTCAGTTTTACATGAGAGCTGAGACTGTGTCCATATTGTTAACTCTTATATCCCTAATGCTTTATGTGGTGCTTAGAGTGAAGTAGACACAAGACAAACATTTGTTGAATAAATGAATGACTGCTCCCTCTCTCACCTGCTCTGTCTCAATTATTTTGCTCAATTTCACAATTTTTTACAGGTGCCTATTGTGTGCCCAGCATTGGCCTAGATCCTGTGGAGATGTGTAAGGTGTAGTTTTCCCTCGTTACTGACCTAGCTCTTCTCCTCTTACTCCCACCCCCTGAAGTGGTGAAGTTGGGGAGAAAAGAGATATGATGAGTCAGAGAAATGAAAGCTTTTTGTTTCTGGAAAATTTGGGGTTATACATTTTTTTTAAATTGTGGTTTAAGTGTTTTAAATTTGGAATTTATTCATTAAGATAATTTCTAAAAATTATGTAATAGAAATGTTTACCATTAAACTTTTCACAACATCTGATCAGTACATTTATGCAGAAGAAGTAGTGCAGTAAACTTTTCCATGTCAAGGGTTCAGTGAACTTTTTTTTCCTTTAGGACACACTTCCTCTTTCAGGAGATGGAAGAAATTAGTGTTTTATTTGTTTGAGGGCTTACTCTTGCTGACCTTTTATCTTGAGGATGATGAGTAAGTGTTGCCTTGCCAAGGAGACTTCAAACATACACAACATTGTTTTCAAAGTTTTATCACGAAATTAGGTATCTTCTACCCCGGAGGTCCCCAACCCCCGAGCTGCTGACCAGTACCAGTCCGTGGCCTGCTAGGAACTGGCCTGCACAGCAGGAGGTGAGCAGTGGGCAAGTGAGCAGGCAAAGCTTCAGGTGTATTTACAGCCGCTCCCCATCGCTTGCATCACCACATAAGCTCTGCCTCTTGTCAGATCAGCATTGGCATTAGATTCTCATAGGAGCTGGAACCCTACTGTAAACTGCACATGCAAGGGGTCTTGGTTATGTGCTCCTTATGAGAATCTAAT
>CAUYSK010037937.1:0-27793 GCA_963575035.1 Avahi laniger | reverse complement strand
TTAAAAATAAGGAAGTGCTCATAAATTAAACCCAGATGGGTCACGTGAATTTAGTAATCTTTGGTAAATAAGCTGGGTTATTAAAAAAAAGGTCGGCCGGGCGTGGTGGCTCATGCCTGTAATCCTAGCTCTCTGGGAGGCTGAGGTGGGTGGCTTGTTTGAGCTCAGGAGTTTGAAACCAGCCTGAGCAAGAAGGAGACCCCGTCTCTACTAAAATTAGAAAGAAATTAATTGGACAACTAAAAATATATAGAAAAAATTAGCCGGGCATGGTGGCACGTGCCTGTAGTCCCAGCTACTCGGGAGGCTGAGGCAGGAGGATCGCTTGAGCCCAGGAGTTTGAGGTTGCTGTGCGCTAAGATGACGCCACAGCACTCTAGCCCAGGCAACACGGTGAGACTCTGTCTCAAAAAAAAAAAGAAAAAAAAAAAGCTCTTTGATCTGAATGACCTTGTTTGTCCTGGGGAGTAGTCGCTATTGGTTAGAGGGAGTTTCTACTCTTGAGAAAGGACAGGCTTGAAATTAGACCTGGGCTTATAGCTGGGTAGCTGAACAAGTTGTTTAATCTTGTATAAAAGGATGATATAAAGTGCTTAATTAGCATAGGACCTAGCACATAGTAGAACACTCAATAAATAGTTGTTATATTATTACATAGTATTTTAATGAAATTAAATGAGATCGTGTCTGTAAAATGCTTCACACAATGCCTAGCCTGTAGTAGACACTAAATGAGATTAGCTTCCGTTCCCCTAAGTGAATTGCCATGCATCTGGATTCTAGGAGATGTTATGGTTAAGACCTTGTAGAAAAATAAAGATTGTCCACATTGCTGAGGCATCGAGCAAGACCAGGTGTCAGGTTCTTTGCATTTTTTTCCTGGGCCTATTTATAAGTACCTTTCTCAACTTTCTCTGCTCAGGGAGAGCCCATGAGGATTGTTTATCGTATGCGGGGGCTGCTGGGTGATGCCACTGAGGAGTTCATCGAGTCCCTGGACTCCACCACAGGTAGATCACAGACAGTGCTGCACATTGGGTTTGAGGTTGGGGACTGATGGGCAGATCACGTCCCAGGACTTAGGGGTATTCTCAGCAACTACTCTCTTGTACTCTGCCTCAGAATTGTGGGGAGAGGACTTCTCCAGTTGAGTAAAAGTAGGCATCTATGGCCTGATTCAGACACCTCTGGGGGTCAGGAAAAAATCAAACTATTAGAGAAAAAATGTAATTAACAATAAATTTGGGAGGGGGGCAGAGGGGATAGGTAAATTCACACTTAATGAGTGCAATGCACACTATAACCGCCTGAAGGGTACACTTATAACTTTGATTCAAACTGTACAAAAGCAAGTTATGTAACCAAAATGTGTATAACCCCATGATATTCGGAAATTAAAAAAAAAAGTAAAAAAACAAGCAAAAACAATAAACTTGAGTTCAGATTCATTTTTAACTTATTTTTTTCCCCCCATTGATAGTAATGGTGCTTGTATTTTCACGTTTGCATAAATAATTCTAATCGACTTGAGTCCTTAAAAAAAGCTCCTACTGGGAGTGAGATAGTACAGCTTAGTATCCAGTATTCACCCCTTTTCTTGGCTGAGTCGTTATTTATTGGAGATATGGGAAAGGGCCATTAGCCTGGAAGGGGGCTGTTTTATTCCCATCTTCACCTTCCCCTCTGTTTCTGCTTGGCTTCCCTTTTCTCGTAGATGAAGAAGAAGATGAAGAAGAAGTGTATAAGATGGCTGGTGTGATGGCCCAGTGTGGGGGTCTGGAATGCATGCTTAATAGACTGGCAGGAATCAAAGATTTCAAGCAGGGACGCCACCTTCTAACAGTGAGTTGGGGGCAGCAAGATGCGGGGATTAGGTTTTTTGCACTGAGAGAGGCCCCTGTGGAAAGAAGCCTTAGCTATTGTGCCATTTAACCCTAGAGGGCAGCATGGTGCCATGGATCAGTGTAAGCCAACGAAGGACCTGGCAGCTTCCCTAAGCCCTCTGCATCTTAGGCAGCCCTACTCCCCTCTTTCTGGTCCACTTCCCCGCCCCCTGCCAAAACCCAGTGTGTGGGCAACCAATGTGGGGGCAACCTTTTCTGATAACTCTTTAGTCATCTGTGGAGCCAGTGTCTGACTGTCTTTCCCCAAATAACTGTACTTGTGCTAATCATTATTATTATTTTATTATTGCTTTTTAAATGAATTTTATAATAGAAATCATTTCTCTGTTGTAGGATTTTGTTTGGGTATTCATCCAACTAATCTCATTAGTAGGATTAGAGGATTCTAGAGGCATCAGAAATATTATACTATTATTTTCACCCCCAGGGTCTATGAGAACAAATAGTATTGTCTTTGTTTTCAGTGACCTACCTGGTTCTCAGCTTCCACAGGCCCATGAGCTTTGGGATCATTCTATTTACTATTAGTTCACAGTCTGAGTTAGTGCTGGGATTGCCTCAAGGCAACAGAGCATCATCTGTTCTGTTTGGAATTAGTGGTAGAGATATACCCAGCTCAGGGAAGCTTCCTCTGGAGACCATTGGTATTTAAAATACCAACCTAGCACTTTGATGGCTGAGGTGGGAGGATTGCTTGAGACCAGGAGTTCAAGATTAGTCTGGGCAATATAGTGAAACCCATCTCTGTAAAAAATTTGAAAAATTTAGCTGGCATGGTGGTACACACCTATAATCCCAGCTACCAGGGAGGCTGAGGCAGGAAGATCACTTGAGCTCAGGAGTTCAAGGTTTCAGTGAGTTATGATCATACCACTGAATTCCAGCCTGGGTGACAGAGCAAGACCCTATCTCAAAACCTGATATGAGAGCCCAGCCATCTTACCATGTCCCTTTAAGGATCCACTTCTCCCTCCTGTCCTCTGCATTTCAGGAAGAGTACCTGCTGATTGTACATGATTCCTCTTAGACATTTCTATCCTGCTGGTCCTCATATCTTACACTCTCAGGTGGATTCATGGGTTTTGACTGGCTTTTCTCGTCAGGTGCTACTGAAATTGTTCAGTTATTGCGTGAAGGTGAAAGTCAACCGGCAGCAGCTGGTCAAGCTGGAAATGAACACTTTGAACGTCATGCTGGGGACTCTGAACTTGGTAAAATGTGGGCTGCAAAGGATGAAGTGTGAGCCTTGGAAGTCTGGGATGGGGGAAAGACATCTCAGTTCTGGGTTTAGATGAAATGGACTTATGGCTTCTTCAAGGCCTTCCTCTGTCTGGCCGACTGGTAGAGAGGCTCGGGTCATTCAGCTGGCTCACCCACCGTGCTGCTGCAATGGGACCCAAGAGCGTCCTTGCCCCTTTCCTGAGTTCAGATCAGAGACAGAGGAAGGCAGTTCCTTAAACAGTTCAGACTGCACACGGTGGGAAAACAGTGCCCTTTCCTCGGGGTAGCCAAGAACGACATCTGCAACATCATGTTTTCACCATCCTCAAAAGTCCACACACTTGTCTCCCTCTCAGAACACGCACATACATACACAGTCTCTGGGACTTGAGGCCATGAGCATGCCATCAGTAGTGAGTGGCTGTGGTTTTATTTTGAGACTGGGTCTCCTTCTGCTACAGGCCCTGGTAGCTGAGCAAGAAAGCAAGGACAGCGGGGGTGCAGCTGTGGCCGAGCAGGTGCTTAGCATCATGGAGATCATTCTAGATGAGTCCAACGCCGAACCCCTGAGTGAGGACAAGGTGAGTGCGGCCCAGTCCCCCCATCTGCAGACACTGGGAGCTTACACTGTCTCATTGCCAGCAACAGGCTTTTGTTTAGCTGAGCTCATCTGATAGCAACCAAACCTACTCCAGTCATTGCAATGTCAAGACTCAACTAATGGTGACATCATTGCATTGAAACCTGAAGTCTAGATTCTGAGGAGGCAGAGCTGCTAAGGATATTCTTTTCATTCAAAAGCTGCTCATTGATGGAATCCTGGCATGTCCCAGCTGATAGGCAGGGGCCTTAGTCCACCTTTCATTCCACAGTTGAGGAAACGCCAGGTCTGGAGAAATGAAGTGAGCTGTTCATTGTTATATGGTTGGTTACTAGCGGAATCAGGCCTAGAGCTCAGGCCTCCAGCTCCCAGTTCAGTTTTTCTCTACCGAATGTACCTGTAGCTTCTCCCGTTCTTATTGGTTCTAATCTAATGGTTTGGCTAGAGCTATGACCAAACGAATGTCCAACAGCCTACATTCTCTTGGGGGAGGAGCAGATTGTTTTGGTGGTGTATTTTGACCATCTCAGGCTATTAATCATCACAGAAACTTAGAAATGAATTTCTCAAGTGAAACTCATACGGTTTATTATTCCCCAGGAAGTGCTGAGACACATTCTTCTAGGGCTACTCCCGATAGATCTCGTGGAAGTGCCTGACCTTTGGGCATCAGATGTTGGGGGCAGCCACAGTCCTGACTGCATTAGTTGGCTTTCCACTCCCTTTTCTTTGCAGGGCAACCTCCTCCTGACAGGTGACAAGGATCAACTTGTGATGCTCTTGGACCAGATCAACAGCACCTTCGTTCGCTCCAACCCTAGCGTGCTCCAGGGCCTGCTTCGCATCATCCCGTACCTTTCCTTTGGAGAGGTGGAGAAAATGCAGATCCTGGTTGAGCGATTCAAACCATACTGCAGCTTTGACAAGTATGTTGCTTGTATATCATACAACTAAGTAAACTAGTACTGTGAGATAAGAAAGAATCACCTGAATTTCTATTAATATTAGGTTTTTGTTTACCCAGTCTGGCTTTTAAGGGGCTCAGTCTAGTTGTGGAGTCAATAGTTAAAATATATTATATTATAAATATATTAAAGTAGCAGTTGGCCAGGCAGAGAAGGTGAAGTGGTTGGCAAGATGGGATGGAGGTGTGATGAGAGGGAGGCAGTCACGTGTGCGAAAGTTTGAGAATGCAAAGGAAGGCTGAGAGTTTGGGAACGTGGCAGGTAAGAGGAGAATGGTTGGAGCCAAGAAAGAGGGTCTTGTCACCTTAGGGAGTTTAGACCTGATATCCTATAGGCTGTTAAAGATTGGTGACCAAGAGGATGGCTCGATTGGCTTCTCTTCTGCCTTTCACACCCTCAGATTCTTTGCTCTGTCCTCCTAGGTATGATGAGGATCACAGTGGCGATGACAAAGTCTTCCTGGATTGCTTCTGTAAAATAGCAGCCGGTATCAAGAACAACAGCAACGGGCATCAGTTGAAGGATCTGATTCTCCAGAAGGGGATCACCCAGAGTGCGCTGGACTACATGAAGAAGCACATCCCCAGCGCCAAGAAGTAAGGAGCCCCTCCTTAGAGAGGCTTCCCTTTTCCTGCTCCATCATCTTGGCATAAAGCTTCATGTATGCCCTTTGCCCTCCCAGGACCTCCCTCCCCTTCTGGAAACCGTCAGTGACCACTCAACCACTGCAGAGTCCTTTGGGGCTGTGGGGGAAGGATGGCAGCTCTTTGGTTTCTGTTTCGAGTACTCGCTTCTATCTGGCTTCTTCACTGAGCTGGGTGGTAGTTTGTGATCCTTTATGACACTCTTGGAGGGACACCTTTAAACAAGCACTGGGGTTTTGAGCAAGACAGAATCGACAACTGGTTTCCAGGCAGCCCTTGCTTCCCTGGCCTGCTAATAAGCCTTCCTTTGCTTTGCAGTTTGGATGCTGACATCTGGAAAAAATTTTTGTCTCGCCCAGCCCTGCCATTTATCCTGAGGCTTCTGCGGGGGCTGGCCATCCAGCACCCTGCCACCCAGGTGGGTAGCCAGCATGCATGTGGACCTTATTCTGCAGACAGGACACGAAGTGTGAGGGAACCGTATACTCTACCGACTGAATGAATGTAACCACCTTAATTCACCTTGAGACATCACTTGTCTCAAGTGCCCTCTCATTGCGGTTTTAATTTGTGTTTTCCTAATGGTTAGCAGTGTTGAACATCTTTTCATGTGCTTCATCTATGCATCTTCAGTGAAATGTCTGTTCACGTCTTTTGCCCATTTTCTAATTGGATTGTTTGCTTTTTTAATGCTGAGTTTTCAGAGTCTTCAGGTTGGTTTTTTCCTGTTCATAATGTTCTACGTTGATTATAGTTCCACCTTCTCATTTGGTCATCTGTCCTGATAACTTATTCTAAGAATGTGGTGACTTGATTACAGTAAAGATTTTTCTGTATGTCTCACTGGAATCTCTATTGTTCTAAACTTTTGTTCAACTCATGGGGCATAGTTATAATTGGTGTATCTTTGAGGGAGGTAATTCTTTCTACATAAGAGTCTTCACATATATTGTTTTCCGTATTCTTGTAACATCTCTATTTTGTATATGGGTAAACCAAGGGACAGGCCCTGATTTGGCCAGTGGCAACATGATGAGCTTAGAACTCCCAGTCTGCTGATTTCCAGGCTCTTCTTAGTTACTAAATCAAATTACTTTCTTTAGAATAAGGCTTTATCTAGTTAGATACTTGGCATTCACACGTCTGGCCATTCCTTTTTCAACACATTTATTGAGCACCTATTGTGTACCTGGTCCTGTGCTAGGCTGGGGAGTCTGTGCCTGCCAGGAGCTACTGTCTGGTGAAGGTAAAGCCAAACACACAGTAATAACAATGGGATAGGTGCAGTGTGGATGGGGTCAAAGGAAAGAGGACTTTCAAGAAGAGAGCACGGCACCTGCAAAAGCACAGAGCTGAAAGACAGCTTGAAGTATTCTAGAGAGTTCATTGGAGAGAGGTGAGATTGGAGGTAGGCAGAACAATTGTAGGTTTTATCGTAATCCAGGTGAGAGGAGTGGCAGCCTGAACTAGCTAGCAGAGAGACTGAACAGAGACCTGGGAGGTGGACCGAATGGGATTTGGAGATTGACTGCACGTGAGGGGGAAGAAAGTGGACGAATCAAAAACTTTGCTCAGTGTCTGGATTGAGTGACGAGGTGGGTCACTCAATGGGTGGGTCCATGGCTGTGCCATGGAAGGAGATGGAGGAGTTAGGAGGCTGGAGAGTTAGGTGGAGGAGGGTTCATCGGAGTGTGCTGTGAGTATGCGGTCTGTCCTCCTAACCAGCATGTAAGCTTAATAAGGGCAGGGTCTTTGTCTCCGCAGCACCTGAAACACACGTTTTAGAGTGTGAGTGTGGGTCCCTGTGGAAAGGTTCAATGGGAGTGAAAGTATGGGCTCAGCATTTAGGAGCATGAGACGTGGGATAACGTGATTTTGCTGAAGCACAAATTTGAAGCATACTTGCTATGAGAACAGATTTATGAGCTAGTGAGTGATCTGAGTTGAGTGCTGAGCTTTCGTGTTGCAAGTTAGCTTTGTTGTTTTCAATTTATTATTAAATACATAGTAATTGCCATCAAGTCATTTGCGAGGAGGTGGTGAGGATCTTAGTGATGCGGTGATATTTGTCAGTGAGCTCACCTGGAGCGCTTTCTCCAGCTACTCCTGCCTTCCGCGTTCTGCTGTTCTCCCACCCCATCCATAGCATGGTGCTAGAGTGCGGAGACTGCCAACCTTTTTCAGCACAGGTGTTTCTTACTAATATCTGGTTTTTAAAAAGTTTTTTTCATCTCCACACCCACTTGTAGTAGTTGCACCTTTAAGTTCCCTATGTTGAGAAAACTGTGCTCCCAAGTTTGGTGGACCCAGAGGGCCCCCAGATGGAGAGCTCAGGGCAGTCCTGCTCTGGCTGGTGAGTTTACCACTCAGGCCTCGTCGGGAGCTGCTGCTTGTCTAACCAGGATAAGGGAATCTTCTGGCTCCTTTTCACTTCCACCGTGCTGGATGCTTTACATGTTACCTAATTTTTAATCATCACGGCAGCCCTGGCGTTATTTCCATTTTATAGGTGGGAATACTGAAGCTGAAGAGCATAGTAACTGGTCAAAGGTCAGTGGCAAAGGCAAACCCTCTTCCATTTGTGTGTCTCTCTCAAAGTACAGAGTCAAAGAATGTGATTGCAGCCGAGCAGATGACATAAGATGGTGCACATTTATTGATTTTCTAAACAAGCTCCCGAGAAGAAGGCCTGTCTACTTAATTGGAAGCACGCATCTCTCTCTTTTTGGCAGGTTCTGATTGGAACTGACTCCATCACAAACCTGCATAAGCTCGAGCAGGTGTCCAGCGATGAGGGCATTGGGACCCTGGCAGAGAACCTGCTGGAGGCACTGCGGGAGCACCCTGATGTAAACAAGAAGATTGACGCAGCCCGCAGGGAGACCCGGGCTGAGAAGAAGCGCATGGCCATGGCCATGAGGCAAAAGGCTCTGGGCACCCTGGGCATGACGGTAAAGCCACTGCCCTGAGTCCCCACGTTCTTGCCCACACTGTTGAGGAGATGGCCATGGGACAGCCCTATGCTTCAGGACAGACCAGGGGTTGAGATGGTGAAGGCGAAGGTTGAATAGAGAAGAAGGAAGGAATTAGGTGTGCTGGGCACCCTGGGAGGTGGGACTGTTATTGTTCTGCTGTACAGATGAGACTCTGGGCATAAGTGACTTAGTAGCAAGTTCACAAAAACAATAAAAATGGTGATAATAGCTATTGTTTATCAAGGATTTACTATATGCCAGGCACTAAGCAGCTTATAAAATTTTATTTAAGCCCTCAAGTGGTTCTATGAGGTTGATATTATTACACTCATTTTCCACATGAAGTAACTAAAACTTGAGAGGTAAAGTAAATAGGCCCAGGCACATAACTAATAACTGGTTGACAGGGTTTTGAACCCAGGTCTGTTTGACACAAGGGGCTCTGTGCTCTTTTCACTGTCCCTCCATGGGGGAAGCAGTAGAGTCCTCCACGATCCTTCTCCAAACCAACAAACTTGAGCGTCAGCAGTTTTAAAACTCACATGGAAACAGCGAGTGAGTCATAATGCAACAGCCCTTGGCAGCTGAGACTTGGTGTTGCTGGCTCAAAGAAAGGGGGCTTTTCTGATGGCAAGTGGCAACTTGCCAGGGTTCCAGCTGGGTGGTTTCCTCTGCTTCAGTGGTTCCTGTAGGAAGAGGAGAGTAGCAGAAGAGTCTGGGTCTTTACCCTCATTAGAAGATAGCTAAGGGCTTTCCTCTCTATGCAGCAGTCCTTTTAGTGTATGTGGAAGGTTAGCCCTGTTCCTGAGCATCCCTAGTTAGGGAGGGGGGTGTGTAGAAATCCCTTCCTGACGTGCCACCTGGGTTCCCCTGCAGACAAATGAAAAAGGCCAGGTCGTGACCAAGACAGCGCTGCTGAAGCAGATGGAAGAGCTGATCGAGGAGCCGGGCCTCACATGCTGCATCTGCAGGGAGGGGTACAAGTTCCAGGTACCACTGCGGGGGCGGGGGAGGGCGGCCTACAGTCACTCCTGAGGGCGTGGGCTTCTGTGCACAGCCTGGCCCCTGTTCTAGGTGGCGTCCGTCTCCTGCAGGCCGTTTTGTTCTAGTAGGCCAGGGTCAAGGCTTGCATTCAGGAGACTGACAAAAGGACCAGCCATCCTCTTTAAAGGCAGGAAGGCAAACTGATGCGAACATTAGTTTTCGTTATCTTCATCATCATCAACAAATACCACTCATAGGATTCTCTCTGAATGTTAGGCCTCACGCTCAGAACTTTACGTACAGTGGATAATTTCACAAGGGCTGTGTCCAGCCAATTGCTTAACCAATAGACCGAGGCACTGACCATCACCCAGTCTCCTAAAATACTTCTGGGCGGGTCGGAGCACCTGAATCCCAAGGCATCGCCCAGGAAGGGAGACAGTTCCCCTCTGTTCTGCTTCACCTCCTTCCAAAGCCTAAGTTGGGGTTTCTCCTCACCTCTCCTTTTTATGTTGTTATCTTTGCAGCCCACGAAGGTCCTGGGCATTTATACCTTCACTAAGCGGGTGGCCTTGGAGGAGATGGAGAATAAGCCCCGGAAACAGCAGGGCTACAGCACCGTGTCCCACTTCAACATTGTGCACTACGACTGCCACCTGGCTGCTGTCAGGTGAGCCCTGGCTCTTGCAGAGTGGGTCCTTCAGGAAGTGTGCTCATGGGCCTTCCCTCTCCCCATGTGTGCTTCAGCTCTAGGCCTGCATCACTACAGAGGAGTGGGCACTTGCCCAGGGCTCTGGGCTTGGAGGGGGTGGGACTGCCAGCCTTGCTTCTTAGTCTCTGGGGAATGGGATGTTATATCTTAAGCCACATAGATTCACAGCTATTCTTGCCATATTAGGAAAATAGGCTTTGGCTTTGGCCCAAGGCTGGTAAAAGCAATCTTGCTTACCTGAATGAGTGAAGCTAGCGCTTAGTGTGTTGAGGTCACACGTGGCTGATTCTCTCCACAGGGTCAGGAGCGTGGGCTAACTTACTTCTCTGTGTTAGCGTACTCTCCCCTACCCAGCTTGCCCAGGTGCCTGGTTGCCAAATTAATTCCAGCAGCCACTTGTCTCTGCTGTCCTCCCCATCCAGGTTGGCTCGAGGCCGGGAAGAGTGGGAAAGTGCCGCCCTTCAGAACGCCAACACTAAGTGCAATGGGCTCCTTCCCGTCTGGGGGCCCCATGTCCCCGAATCAGCTTTTGCCACTTGCTTGGCCAGGTGAGTGTTGCGCATTTTCCATGGTAGAAAAGAGGGATTCCTAGGAGATGGGGGAAGATCAGCTGTCAGCCCAGCCCCTGGTGACACCATTTCCTGTCACCTTCATTGGGAATCCACATCTCTCTGCTTGCTGACTAGGGAGCTGTCCAGGCAAATGGGGGTTTACCGACGGGATGGCCTGACATGTGCACCTACAGAGTGAGAGAAGCCAGCACCCTTAGCTTCTGGGGCACCCTGGAAAATTTCTAGTTATTCACTGCCTTTCCTCCATTGTTGATCTTATGACAGATGCAGGACCCCTGATTTGGTCCTTGAGGCCAGAATTTCCCAGAGTTTGCTTCTGTGGTGTGTCACTGTGAGATTTAAATAAGGAAAGTGACTTAGTGCAGAGGGGATATCAGGTTCCTTTTTAAGACCTCCACGATCCTAAAAATCCAGACTAGAATAGCTAAAGCTTCTTTGAGATTCTCGTGCCTTGTTCTTGTGAAGTGGGCCCCACCCCAAGTCCTACTTTAAAGCTCAGGGATAAAAAGGTACCTGCCACAAAACAGGCACCTGGCAGCAATAATGGGCAGCATATCGAAGTGCTTACCATGTCTTGTGCACATTGTACGGATGAAGAAATTGAGATATAGGAGGTTAAGCAACTTACTCAAGGTCAACCAGTTAAGAAGGGGCAGAGCCCAGATAGGTGGGAATGTATATTGACGTAGGAAAAAAACCTTTCATCTGGAGGTTGAAGAGCTCATTATTATGGCTAGATCACCTTGTCAGTCAGCATGGATAAAGTTACTTCCAGATGTGGCCATGATATGTCCTATGACATTTGTCCATCAAGAAATGGGGCCCCAAAAGTGGTGAGTTCTCATCAAAACTTGGAGAACGTCACATTGTTACAGCATAAACGAAAATGTCCCATGGTCTGGTCTTCCTGCTGGCCCCAGCTTTTGTCCTTACCTTTCCATTTCATCCTCTCCGCGTGTTAACCTCTGCAGCCACTGGTAGACTGGAGGTGGGGTGGGCTTCTGTCTTCCAAACTGGGTTTTTGTAGGAAACGCACTTCCAATTCAACGTTGTTCTGCATCCCCCTAGGCACAACACTTACCTCCAGGAATGCACGGGCCAGCGGGAGCCCACGTACCAGCTCAACATCCACGACATCAAGCTGCTCTTCCTGCGCTTCGCCATGGAGCAGTCTTTCAGCGCCGATACTGGTGGGGGCGGCCGGGAGAGCAACATCCACCTGATCCCGTACATCATTCACACTGTGCTTTACGTCCTGAACACGTCAGTATCAGCGTGGCATCTTGGCTGACCCACCCTACGTCCCTCTGCCCAAAACAATCCCCCGGCTTTTCCATATCCTCCCTGGGTGGTTCCAGAGCAAATGTCTGAGCCAAGGCAGCCTTTTTACTGAGGTGGGGATGTTCATCTGTGGCTTTTTGGCGTCACGTAGAATAAAGCTATCAGGGTGACTTCCTTTCCAAAACTGCCCTGTCTCCCCCCATGGGTAGCCAAGGGCTGTATCCTTGGACTGACTTTCTGCTCATGGGGGAGCAGGTAATGGGAGAAGCCAGGCCATCGAAGCCTCTACTTCGATGTAGCCACTACTTCTGCCTTCCAGGCTGTTCTCTAATGGGAAGAGGCCATAGGTCAGAGCCGCACCACAGTCATTAGTCATGGGCACACAGGTCGTTACAGGTGAAGGCTTCCCATCAAGGGCATGCAGCAGAGCTAAGGACCCATTTCATAGATGGAAAACTGGATTTGTTATCCCTGTTTTCTGCCCAGTGAGTAATGCTTCTGGCAAATGTGAGGGGATGGGGGGGAGGGTTGAGGATTATCTGGGAAGTCAACTGAGAAAAAAGGCCCCCAGGAAAAAAGGAGATGTGTATTTTTATCCATATGCACATTGTGGAAGAGTTAGCTTGACACTTAAAAATGTAATTTTAAAGAAGCACTTAGAGGAGGTAGAGAATATTCCTCTTTCATTCCGCTCCAGATTTTAAAGGCAAATTAAGAGATTTACTCTCCCTTTGCTCTTTAGTTTAACTCAGTATTTTCATTCTCGTAGGCCACACCTCCCAGCAAGAGCCTCACAGTGTTGTTGGCCAGGACCTGGCAACCTGTTGAAAGACCATGTATAGTTCACCTGAGGCAACTGCGGCTCAGTTTAGGCACCAGGACAATCTGTCTCTTGTCTTCTCTGGTCCTCTCTCTTCAGCAATGTTCTTTTTTCCTTCCCTCCCGTTTCCTTGTGAGATAAAAGGCTGACCTTGAGACCACAGGCTTCGTGGTTAAGAAATGCAGGGGCAGGTCTGTCAGAGCACATTACGTCATCTGCTAAACCACTTAGATGGGCAGAAGCAGCACCTGGCATCCTGATGACACGGACCTTCCCACTGTCCGCACTCTGCTTCAGGCCCGCGTCTGCCAACTTCCAACGTTCTTGGGGCCCTTGGCAGAGCCTTGGTGTTTGCAGAGACATGTCTTTTGGCAGCTGTGAGGTGGCGTGGACTGCTCCAATCTCCAGGGAGAAAGTAGATCCAGCAGGGAAAAAACATTCCATGATTTCCCCAGCTGGAATAGAGCTAGTGACTTCAGGTGACCCCTTTCTCAAATGCCAGATATTTGTAGCTCATGCTCAGGCCCCTTAGTTGGAGAAGGAGTTGGCTTTGTCACAGTTTCTTTGGTCAGTCACAGGCTGACCCAGAAGCCCCATGGAGGGGTGCTGTATCTCAGCTGCAGGCTGCTTCCCTGCCTGGCCACTTGACATTGGTGGGAGCTTGATCACAGCGAGGCTGGGTGCCTTTGGTGGAGCATTTGTGTGTAAAGGCAAGTATGTCACAGTAGGGCCACCATGAGCCACCGTGGAGCCAGAGCTGGGGCTGGAGGATCAAGCCGAGTGTCTCCACCCATTCTGTCATGCGCGCTTTACAGGGAGTAGAAGGGTGCAGGGTATCCTTGCATGTTCCCCTGCCACTTTCCCAGAGTCAGCGTCTGTGGCGGCGCCACCTACAGACCTGGTAACTCGGATTCCAGAGGTGGCGAGTGCTGTGCTGTGTTCATCGTCCCCCCGCAGAATTAGGACAGGGCATCAAGCATTCACGGCACGAGAGCACCGTCCAGGTTATAAGGAGAGTGTAGCCAGAAGTGTATCGTCAGGGAGGGCTCGAGTGATCTCTCAGTGCTACTTCAGTGATCTCTCGTCGAGGAAGGTGGAGTTGATGGACAGGCTCTGGAACCACACTCCCTGGGTTGAAAGCCCAGTTCTTGCCCCAGTGTGACTTTGGGCAAAAAACACTCACCTCCTCTCTACTGTAGTTTTCCTTTTCTATAGAATGGGGATAGAGGTAGCATCTGTCCCATAAAAGTTCTTGTGAGGATTAAGATAATCCACGTAAAGGACTTAAAACGGTGCCTGGCACTCAGGTGTGCTGTGACCGTCACTACCGTTGCAACTTAGGCAAGAGTGAGAACAAGAAGCAGCACTTGCCTGGGAGAACCTGTGTTCCAATGAAGGAGGGAGGACACAGATCATAAGAAAACAAACCAAACTAGGGAGCCTGGAGAAGCAACCAGATGCAAATTTAGGACAAACCACTTAAATATGATAAGACTAGTGGAGCGAGGGAGAATTCAGGCCATGGACCCAAGTCAGGATTCTAGATTCATGTTTGACACCGCCTCTTACTGGTCTGGTGACCCTGGATGAGTCACTTCACTTCTTTGGGCTTCCACAGATGTAGGACAATTCCATGTTGGGTTGTTTGTGAATGTAACTGACAGCAGGGTTCTCAGAGGCCAGTAGTTGTTTGGAATTGCGTCAGAGCTAGGGGTGGGGAGCAGGGGGTCAAGGAAGATGCCACAGAGAAGGACCTGGAAGGGGAAGACGGGCTTGGGCTGCCAAAGAGGGGGTGAGAGGAGCAGTCAAGGATGAGGTGGGGGAGTGTTCAGCAATCCAAGTGTTCAACAAGCGTAACGAGAGGATGACAGGTTGAGCAAACCCTCTCCCCTTGCTGCCGTGCCTGCTTTCACCTGCTTTCGTCGTTCCCCTTTTCTTCCAGAACCCGAGCAACTTCCCGAGAAGAAAAGAACCTCCAAGGCTTTCTGGAGCAGCCCAAGGAGAAGTGGGTGGAGAGTGCCTTTGAAGTGGACGGGCCCCACTATTTCACAGTCCTGGCCCTCCACATCCTGCCCCCTGAGCAGTGGAGAGCCACACGCGTGGAAATCTTGCGGAGGCTGCTGGTGACCTCGCAGGCCAGGGCAGTGGCTCCAGGGGGAGCCACCAGGTCAGTACCTGCTTCAGGAAGCCGTTGCCCGGATTGTGTATTCCCATGGTGTTACATATTCCCACTGTGCTCAGTGGACTCTGTAGTTGACACCAACCTTTCTCAGTCTGTCAGACCATAAGTCTAGGCCAAAGGCTAGTATTTGCCTGATCACCTCTGGGTCTTGTGTTCAGCCATTAGAAAGGTGGAGCCAGGCTTACCTGCTAATAGAAAAATCGGAGAGGAAGGCAGCCAGGCACAGATGGTGCAACCAGTGAGATGATTAGGGCCAGCAGGGGTGAGACCTATAACCAGGTTTTCCAAATCTTACTGGTTTGGGCATAAACTAGGAAAGTTTCGGCATGGCCGTCACTGGGTATTTTCTAGTAATTAAAAGCTTGTTATTCTTGCTTTTTGGTTATATTCCTATCCCGTCTGCTCCATGTTCCATGAGCCTCTCTCCTTCCAGACTCACTCTCCTGTTCATGTGGACACCTCCAAAGAAAGAGCAGCATGTCAGGAAGCAGTGGTCTTTGTTGTATGGCCTCGTGCTGAGTGTGGGTCAGATGGGGGGTGTTGTGGGAGAAACAACTGCAAACCACCGCCCCCCCCCCCCAGCTCTCTGGGATGCCCACATCAACTGCTGTGCACAGAGGGCACGCCATGGGCACCACTCAGGCTGACAGTGGCCCTCAACAGTCTGCCTGTCCTGGGGAGCTACACAATAGGTTTTGGGTTTAGCAGCTTGCTTCTGCCCCTTGAGTGACTGCGCCTCTGCTTCATTTCTAGATCTGTCCCTGAGATTCCAGTTTAGCCCAGGATCCAAGGGACCATTTCCACATCTGTGGGCCAGCATGGGAGCAGAGGGGAAACTTTTAGGGCCATGGTAATGACAAGCCAAGTGGAAACGGCGTGTGCCTGAATTGGCACACCTGGTATCTTTACCTCCATCGGCTCTGATTTATCAAGTTGCTCATCTGTAGGCACCTCACACGCCCAGAGAGACCAGGCTGGAGCTATAATGTTGAATCTGGCAGTGCCAGCTTGTTTCTGTGGAGAGGGAGGGGGTGAGTCTTGTTAGATTCCTATGTAGCCCCTGCCCCATTCCAAACATATCACTTTCCAGTGTTTCCCAGGAGCCTGCAGCATTAATACTTAACTGTGTGCTAGAAATCAAAAGTTAGACCTTGAGGCTACTTAAGCTGTTGATAAATCAAACTTAGCCCATGTCCATAACAAACAGAGTGACCATTTATTGGGTACAAGGCTCTCCATGGCAGGTGTGAAATCTGAGCTCACAGGAGCTGTTTTGCTTTCAGTTAGTAGACTAGAATTCATTACTGTCCCAGGCAGTTAAAGAAAAGCTGATTTGGTCATAGCTTAATTAGAAATTCCAGTGTGAGCTACATTCATGAGTTGCCATTTTCTCTGTAGCAGTTTAGTCACCTTTACTAATTAACCTTAAATAATTAACTTGGGCAGGGTCACTCAAGATTTCTGCTTACCAAAGCAGAACAGCCACAGAGAAGGACCAAACCTGGCCATTGTCTGGGGCTGTGAGCCTGGTGCTCACAAAACAGACTAGAAGTGCTGAGGGTTTGCTGGGTGTCAGGCCACCATAGAGGAGAGCCCATGGCTGGGAGGGCATTCAGAATCATCGTGTTGGTGTTGGGGACAGTGTCACTGGTAGCAGCCTTTTTCCTAAGTCTTATACATCATGGGGCAGGGGCAGTAGCACATACAAGGAATGTAGCTTGAGGGAAGCTGGCTTCTTCTGCAAGGTTTACATTTGAGAAAAGGTTTCTTTGCCAGGAACTTGCAAGTATGGAAGCCTAGGACGTTCTCGGGCATCCATCAGAACTTGATCTGTTATCTTATCTGCCAGGATGCAGAGTTGCAGAGGATTGGATGTGGTTCTTGTCCATGGGCCCACCTCACAGTGTTTTAGGCTGTGGCATCCCCATGCGTGGTATGTAGGAGAGGAAGCGGGGGTTTTGGAAGATCCTGGGGTGGAAGGAGGCTACAGGAAGCACGTGTTAGCAAACATATTGTCTCATTTTATTATTGTTTTGCTTTGCTTTTTGTGAGTTAGTTAAACATTTACTGAATGTAGGTGTGGATGGTCTGTCTCACGGTAGGCAGTCCCTTCACTTGAGGCCTATAGATATAGTTTTAGCTTCTATAGTAAATAACATCTGTGCTTGTCTTATTTTTATGATTCTTACATATACACCTGCATTTTAATGCTAAAGTAAATGTTTAGTACCAATTCCTTTAGTCATGGGATTTGTTCCAGTGTGTTCCAAGGTGTAGAATACTCCATGACAAGGGTTCATCTAGTCTTTACTTGCTTATTACAGATGCACTGGCCATGTGCCGACAGAACCTCTGTAGAGCTTGGGTGGTAGAAACTGAACCCTGACACTGATATTTCACTGCCTATGCCGAGGGAAGTCTGGTCTTCCTGTATTTCACGGGGGCTTTACCTGGTGAAATCATTCCTTAAACCAAGAGTGTGCTGAGCAGGCAGTGGCCATGTCAGAAATAACTCCCAGTATTCCAAGGGACTGGCCAGTCTTCAATCCTGAACTGAATCACTGGATTAAGTGGAGATGATACTGGTTAGAAACAAAGAGGTGTGGTGAACAGCTCAGATTATCCCAGGATTTAGGAGGTGTCGGGGTGTTCGCACGCTCCATCCTCGACATTATTATTACTCAACACCAATTTTCCGCTGGCTTGCTGTTGTTCAGCACAGCATGCCTGACAAGTTACTGTGTTCGGCTGCTTTAGGTCTGCTGGCTGTGTGTAGAATGTCTCTTGGTGGGAACGTAAAGACTGAAGGTAGAACCTTGTTTCCTGCTTCATTCGTTAGGTACCGCCAAGTCCAAGAGCTTGTGTGGTGGCTGAACACAAGGGAAACACAGGACTCCTTGGCCTTTCTTTAAGTCGGTAGCCTTTTAATTGCCATGTTGCAACTTTGTCCCCCCGTTCCATTTTTCCCTGATCTGGAAGATGAGTACTAAGAGAGTCAGGTGAATTTCCTGGGGCATTTTTGTAATCAATAAACTTTTGGGTTCCAGGGCTCCAGAATTTCTTGCCCACAGCTGCTTTTTTCCAAGCAGATAGGCAAGTAGCTGGAACTGTGTGATGCACAGATTACTGTGACCCTTCCCTTGTGCCCAGAATGCCTTGCTCTGTCCTTGTGAGTGTCCTGGGGGCTTCATGGGATAGAATCTGATTTTCTTTTCCAGGCTGACAGACAAGGCAGCGAAGGACTATTCTGCTTATCGTTCGTCCCTTCTCTTTTGGGCCCTCGTCGATCTCATTTACAACATGTTTAAGGTAAGGAAGCTGTCAGAGGCCCAGCGTGTTTTGGCAGGGGTGTAAAATGTCTGTGCTCCAGGCTCCGACCCTGCCTCGGTATCCAGCTGGCTGCTCCTCCGCTGGCCTGGGGGTGCTTTGCTCCTGAGAAACAAATGCCTCTCCTGTGGGAAGGGATGGATGCGTCCCTGAGGTACATTTGTAGCCGAGATCACCCCCGTTACCCACTCGCAAGCCTGCTCCAAGCCCCCTTCTATAGGAAGACCTTCCCTCCTGGGTCACCCTTTGTTGCTCTGGCCCCTGCATTTGGATAAACTCTGCTGCCCTGTGTGAGTCTGACTTCCTGGAGCCCAGCCTGTGATAGGACCCTCTCTGCCTTGAGAGAACCAAGAGTGTTTTGGGGTTGTTCTCTTACTATCTGAGTGAAACAGCTCAGTCGAATTGTGTTGGCAGTTCCCTTTGCTTTGAGGAAATGTGTAGGGAGGAAAGAATGCAGTCGCTTGTTGGAGCTTGTGGGTTCAAGTGACACGATGCCTAATAAGGGGGTGCTCTATGAGGAATGAAGTTTTGTTGTTCCAGGAGATAAAACACACCCTCCAGGGAAAGCTGTGATGTACCTGGGGAGGGCTCTCTTTTCACGGGATGGGAATGGCCTGACTGACTTGAGGCATTAAGTAACCCACTCCCCGGCCCTGTCTCCCGTTGTTTCTTGTAGAAGGTGCCCACCAGTAACACGGAGGGAGGCTGGTCCTGCTCTCTAGCTGAGTATATCCGCCACAACGACATGCCCATCTATGAAGCTGCTGACAAAGCCCTAAAAACCTTCCAGGAGGAGTTCATGCCAGTGGAGACCTTCTCAGAGTTCCTCGACGTGGCTGGTCAGTGTCAAGGTTTTATCTTTCCAAGATGATCTGCAGCAAGGCCCCATGTCTGCCTTAGTGGGGTTGGCCATAGCTTTATCTTCACCTGTCAGAGGAAGCACAGTTTGCACCAGCCTGTCAGCTCCTACTGAAAGCCCTGGAAAGACGCATAAAGACCAAGTCGCTGATAACAAGAACATCAGCTCTAACTTGTACAGAGCGCTCAGCACCTGCTGGGCCCTCTGCTGCCCATTGTACGTGATCTCAGTCCTCAAGGCAACCCTGTATGAGGCAGGAGCTATGGTCGTCCTCATTTTATTTTATTTTTTTATTTTAATTTAATTTTATGTTATTTCATGCAGGGTCTTACTCTGTTGCCCAGGCTGGAGTGCAATGGTGAGATCATAGCTCACTGTAGCCTCACACTCCCTGGCTCAAGCTATCCTCCAACCTCAGCCTCCCAAGTAGCTGAGACTGCAGGCACTCGCCACCATGCCTGGCCAATTCTTTTTTTTTTTTTTACTAGAGATGGAGTCTCGCTGTGTTGCCCAGGCTGGTCTTGAACTTATGGGCTCAAGTGATTCTCCCTCTAGAGCCTCCCAAAGTGCTGGGATTACAGGCAGGAGCCACCATGCCCAACCTATCCCCATTTTATAGATGGGATAACTGAGGCTTTGAAGATTAAATAAGTGGCGAAGAGAACATAATTAGAAAGTGATAGAGTCCCTTTTTGATTTCGGGTTTTTACGACGGTTCAGAACATTAAGGTACAAATGGGAGTACACGTCTTCCTCCTGCCGTTGGGGAACTGAGACCCTTATGTCGCAGCTGCCCCCAGGGAGAAATGGAAGATTCCTACTCTGATTCTTAAGTAGATTGTAAATATCACGACAGAGCAAAATAGGTGCTCGTGTGCTCGTGTGATCATCTACGGCTAGTAAAACTGACATTCTCTGTATAACAAATTTGTCATCCTAATTGCAAACAAACACATTAGAATTTGCTTGGATTTCATAAGCAAGCATCAGGTGACGGCAGGGGGAGGTGACTCGGGTCCATGTCTGGGAAAATGCGCTCAGGGTTAGAGTGGCCCTCTCAGGTTGGGGTGCCATGGCATCACGGCCCCCGCCAACACCATCCTCACAAAGGTAGCTGCCCAGAGCCAAAAGGTAACCAGACCTGCCACACTCTCTTTCGTTAGTTTGTTTCACTGTGTCACTTTTTTCTGGTGTTCATTGTGGAAATTTTGTACGGTGTAAAGAAGCAGGGAAGAAATTCCCCCATATCCCACTGTCAAGACATTTCTTCTCTCTTTTTATCCTCTGGGAATGAGACCTGCTAAAGATCTAGAGTGATATTCAGTGTGAATTATTCTTTCTTCCCGATTCAACACCAACTGAGTGATTTTTCCAAAAGCCCTGGGGTCTCCACGTCGACTGTTCTTTGCAGCGGCCTCGGTAGCAGCTCTGTGCTGGGATGGGCCTTTGTCGCCGGTGCTTACCTCCCCGTCTGCGCAGTCAAGTGCTAACACTTCTCCCTTCTGTGCATTTAACTGCACCAACCCTTTACTGCCCCCACCAGCACAAAAATGAGGTTTATTAAGGAGAGAAGGATAGGCTTATAGAGCAAGAGCGTGTGCTTACAGAGCGTGCAATACACGCACCACAGGTGGTGACTGGACCCATTGCTTCAGCAGAGGGAGAGCAAAAGGAAGGGCAGGAAAGGGCCTGCTTATGGTCTGCGTCTTGTTTTATAGTGTCCGGATTGGGACCTCCCTGGGGCTTGGACATCACTGTGGAACCATTTTGATTGGACAGTTGGGAGTTGCATGACCTGAGTCTTAACTACACATGCGGGTTGTTCTAGGTCAATTTCTGGACTCTGTGGTACCTGTGCCATTTGGCCCGTGGGCTACAGAATTCTCTGCATTCTTTCGCAGCCAGCGCACTAAGTTCTGATCAGCAGATTCGTAGGGTAATCTCCCCCGCCCCCAGGTATGGCAGTAGCTCAGGGCAGGATCAAAGTGAAGCAGGACGAAGATGGGGGCCTGGGGCCCACCCTTGTTCTTCTTCACAGGCGGGTCAGTTGCACTAAGACAAAATGCCCACTTTGGTCCCTAGGAGACCCAGAATCCCTCGCTATCTGCCTAACATTTCCTTTCTATTCTGGAGGCCCAAATCGTTGGGAAGGGGCATCGATTCATCTGTCTGCTTCTTGCTGAGTAAGGGCGACGATCCCTGTTAGGGTGGCCTCTTATAGATTCTCTGGCCACTGGCGATTTTTTGCATAGACATTTAACCACCATCATACCATAGCTCATGCCTTGCTTTCTTCCCAGAAAGTTAGTCCCGACTGAGAGCAGGTAGCCTGTCTCAAAGACTGCGTTCTTCGTGCTGAGCCTTGCGCCCGCCATGCAAGACTGTGTCAGTGACAGTGCAAGTCAGAGTTGGTGAGAGGAGGAGGAGGAGAAGGTGGGCTGGGGAAGGAAGGGTTCATCTTGGTTCAGGCTTTGCTTCAACCTTGAACTGGTGGCAGTGCCCCTGGCCTATAGCAGGAGGAGCCAGAGCCCCTATCAGGCCGGGAGCCTCCATGGCCTCCACTTCTAGGTCAGGCTTTCATAGCACGACTTCATTACTCTGTTTAGGCTGTTAGACAATTTCATCACATCAGACACACCCTATCCAAATGTGAGAACAAAAACACCTTCCAAAGCCAACAAGAGATGTTCTGTGCCACTCTCCCTTCCATTAGTGCAGACGCCTGGGAGATGACTTCAGTTTGGATGTTGCCAGGCCTTCAGGGTTAACAGCTCCACGCCTGTTTAACACGAGGTGCCAGTGTCTCCTGTGCCCTGCCACGTGAGGGCGGGGGGGCCACGGGGGACTTGGTACAGCTCGAGCATCGTCTGTGCATGGGGCAGCTGCACGTGCAGGGCCTCGCTCAGCCCCCACGTGAGGCAGCACGGCAGGGCTTCTCTGTCTGCGCTTGACGGTTGAGGAAACGGAGCACAACTCGCTCAGGAGCCCAGGACTAGCGGTCGGAGCAAAGCTCGGAAGAACCCAGGGCCCTACTACCCTGCTCGGCCCCTCCCAACCGTTGAGGGCAAGGCATTAACCTTTCTTTGGTCCCACATGCCTTTGAGCAGACGGTGACAGCTGCGGGCACTCCTTTAGAACACCCCCTTCCATTCTGCACTCGGGTTCAGCGGATTTGCACACCCCTGCCGTGTTCCCTGCACCAGGTTTACAGCCTCTGCTCCTGGGAGCTCTGAGGTTGGCCTCCACCTCTTCACTCTCAGCAGCAGCACCTGCTTCCGGAAGCAGGGTGTTTGCTCAGTGACTGTCCCCCCAGTCATGCCGATATCCAGTGAGCAGCTGGGTTGGAGCTTGTCAGGGCACAGCGTGTGCTCTGCTGGATGCGGCGGCCGTGACTCAGGGGGCCGGGGGCTGTGCACACCCGCTCCTAACCAGCCTCTGCCTGTTGTGTTTTCCAGGTCTTTTATCAGAAATCACCGATCCAGAGAGCTTCCTAAAGGACCTGTTGAACTCAATCCCCTGACCACCCAGTCGGACACCGCGGTTGACAAAGACTGAAGCTAGCTTGCCTTCCTCCCTCTGTTCCTCCCCCCCTGTGCATTGACTCCCCCATGGGATGCTGCATCATTAACCCCATCTTTTCTTGGCGTGGCTTGGGGTTTTTAGGCTTCCTGTTTGATCTTGTGTGTGTGATGCACTAGCTATGAAGTTGTCTGTAACCCGAGCCATCGAAGGACCTGTACATACCTAGGAGCCATGAATTGTCCTGGCCAACTTAATACTTGAGTGTGCACATCTTGAGAAATAAAGGAATGACTTAATACACATTGAGAAAGAAGGTGTTGACTGCTGCTTAAGTCCATCTTTGGTGACACTGGCCAAGTGGTTTCTCTTGAGTGCACAGCCCTTTCGGTGTCAGCATGGAAGACAATGTGTCAGAGTCACTGTCTCTGGGCCTCTCGTCAGCACTAGATGGAGCCTGTCTGTTCTTGGCCAGCAAGCTGGGGCCCTGCATTTGATGGCAACGATTTTTCCCAAAACAAAGCCCGTGGCCTTAAGAGCTGGAACCCAAAGACACGTGGAACTGATGATTTTCTAGTCCTCAGCTGAAGGGGGGCCAAGGGAGCAGAGCACTAGTGTTTTGGCAACAAAGGCCTTGGGAGCATTTGATGTTCGTACTTACTGTGCATGTGGCGTCCTTTGGTGACTTCTCTTCGGGGTTGTGGTGTTGAGGGCCTGAGACAGACTTAGGGTCAGAGGAGTGAGAGTAGCTGCCGTTTATACTGCCGGCACCCAATATATTCTTATTTCTAATCTAGCAAGCCTGTGAGAAAGGGCCCAGGAACTAATACCACCTCCCAAGGTCGCCCAGCCAGGAGCTTTGTGCCTCTGAAGCAACGCTCTGAACCACTGCCGCTGCTGCTGCTCTCGGGGCGCCTCTGAGACCCACTCCCCAACATTTGCGGGGCAGCAGCTCTCTCTAGTGAGGTGGCCAGACTTTAGGAAAAGGCTGACCCAGCTGTGGTCTCGGGAGGAAGAGCTTGCTAATGCCTGTCTCCTTTCGTTCCCTGTGGGCCGCTCAGCCAAGGGCGATGTGTGACATCAGCCTGCCCTGTCTGGATGTCCAATGTATGTGGCTTACTCCTCAAGCCAGATCTGGGACCGGGGTGCCTCTGGGCACCTGCAGAAGACTTTACAGAAGGCAGGACTTCACGTCCCTTCCCCAGAGCCCCTGAGCAGGCAGCCAGGCAGGCGCGAGTGTGGTGCTTGGACTCAGACACAAAGGCGTTGGTGGCAGGGCACAGCTGCTGGCCGTGGCAGACCAGAGCGTGCGCGAGTGCACTGGGTGCTTGTGCTGGAGGACTCAGGGTTTCTGAGGGACTGGCGTGGCTCCAGGGAGGGGGACAGCATGGTGGAAACACGGTCGTGCGTGTACTCCTTGTTCCAGTCCCAGCTCCACCGCCCGCCGTGTCTCTGCAGTCTCCTCCCCTGTAAAGGGAATACTGGCCCCTGCGTGGCTGGAGAGGGGTGAGGTTTACGCGAGATCACCTGCCTGTCGGGCAGTAAGTAACCCGTAGCTCCTCTTACTGTTAATGAATTCAGTTTAGTCTATTCGATTTCGCCTTTTCTTTCACGAAGCTCCGTGTCTCAGGCGAGGTCCAGGTGTGATTAGCGAGGACGAAGACCCTGGTCATGGCACACTTAGGTCTCACACGGGGACTGCGGAGAGTTCATTCCCCTGCGTGTCTGCTGTCGCCCACTTTCCGAGAGACTGTCGCAGGTGTGTCACAGCACACGGTATCGTGGTTATATAACATCCTGAGTATAAATTGGAGCAGCTTCATCTGGGACAACAGAGCAGGGGGGTGTGGGGAGGTGTCCCGTAAGCAGCCGGCATTGACCTGCCCACCGGAGGCCGGGCCTGCTGCTTCATGCGGCTCCACGGGAGGCCCAGCCGTGTTCATTGTCGCACCTCGGGGCATTCTGTGTTGATCTGGCACCTTCAGGAGCTTACCCAAGGCCGCTTCTCTTTGGCCTGCAGAACTGGAGTTGCCAAAGCTCATTACAAGGCGTTCACTTATTTTTCTCTGCCCTTTGTTTTTTTATTTCTTGCAAAGGCCGGGGAGAATTTTGGCCCCAGCCCAAACGTACCTTGTTTTCTCTCTGGAGGTTTTGCTGGTGTGTACACAGGGTGCTTCCCAGTGGCTCTGCCACCGTCCCAGACAACTGCTGACGCCGCGCCGTGCAGGTCTGCAGCAGGCTCCAGGCGGTGCTCAGGCAGGAGCAGAGACGGCTCTGGGGAGAGAGCTGCACCTCCCCAGGCCCGGGTCTCAGACAGGAGCATCGAAGGGCGCTGAGCAGAAAGCCACTTAGCCTTCTCCTGTCCTGCGCCACTGTCTGACCTGCTGCTTCTTGGGTCCTTGTCTTTCTGGACAGGCAGCCCCAGTTGGGGAATTAAGCAGATTCTGGACCAGCTACACCTAGAGATGGCTGCAATTTTAAGCCCCTAAAGTTTGCCTTCAGCAGTAGAGCTGGAGAGGTGAGATCAGCACATTCTTCTAGAACTGCTAAAGCTGCCGCTGTTCCTCAGTCTGCATCTGCCCTGGCTCCAGCCTTCCAAGTTCATACTCTGTTGGAGGTTAAAAGGGAGGCCCCCCCGCCTCCTCCGCCCCTCCCCAGGTGTATTTGCCGAGACTCAGGCTGTGCTAAGTTCTTGGCATTTCCTTCTTGGGTCAGCGCTACAGCTTAGGTGGTCATGTCCCCTCACAGATGCGGAGGTGACTCCCCTGCCGGGGCGTCGCGACTCCAAAGGCTACTCTGCATCATGCAACTTCATTTGTTTCTTCCAGGATTCAGTGTCTGCCTGGTACCAGCCACTGTACCAGATGCTGTGGGCACAGCTGGGTGTCTGTCTCTGTCCTCATGGAGCTTAGCTTCCCCTGAGGACAGGGAACAGAGGTGGTCTGGGCTACAAGATGGCAGTGTGGGCTGCAGATAGGTCGACGTCGGGACGGGCTGTGGCTGGCACGCTGCTTTATGATGGAGTGGCCGGGTCAGTCTGCGCCTGGCTCTAACCTGCCCACGGCCAGATGCTCACGCCTGGTTGTACCTAGCGTCCTCTTTGGTCACTTAGCAAACCTTAATTGGGCACGTAGTCTGTGCTTGGCTCTGGGGCACGGTTACTGCTGCTTTGCCCTGGTGGGCCCGTTAGTGGACTGGGACGAGGCAGGAAAGAGAGGTTCACTTTGCTCTCTGGGCTTCAAATATGGCCTGGGTCTGGCTGCTTCCCACCACCTTTCTGCCCTAGTCTAAGCTACCCTGTCTCCCCTCCTCACCCCTGCAGTGCATGCTCCCAGCACCCAGGGCGGGCGTTAAACACAGTGCAGGCTGTCGCCCCTACTCAAACTCTCAGCTCTCTCCTTCACATTTAGAAGGGGGTCAAAACTCCTCCCCAGGCTCCCAGGCCCTCCCCGACCTCCCGCAGCATCTCCCCTCCCGTCCCCACTGCCCCGCACACCCCTCCCCTCCTGCGTCCCTTCTCACTGGGCAGAGCCACCGCACGGGATCTGCGCTTTCTGTCCTGTCGTGCCCAGATGTTTGCATGGCTCGTTCCCTCCCTCCACCCAGGTCTCGGAGACCCCGAGCCCCCACCTGGAAGAGCAGCGCCCACTGAGCCTCTCTGGGCCGGCCTGTCCTGTTCGAGTTCTTTCTTTTCACTCATGTGCTCAGTTTCCGTTCACCCCCCCAGCTCTGTACTGCTGGTGACTTTCTCTTACTTCCTGCTGCGTCTGCAGTGCCTAGAACAGTGCTTGGTCCATGGTGGACACTCGGGGAATGTTTGTTGACTGAATGATGGATCTGTGCCAGGATCTCCTCAGGGAACCGTCTGGCGCAGCTACATCCACACCCGGCTGTCAGGCCGGGTGCCCATCTCTGCCACTGCTGAGGAGCTGCCGATGAGCTTCAGTGTCGGGAGCAGGCCCTGGACTCCCTCCTGAGTGAGAGTGGAGGCTGCCCTCTTTGGCCACCTCCTGGGACATTGCCAGAGGCTGAGATGAGCTCCTGGGACACGGGGGCGAGGAAGCTGTCGGGAAGGAGCTAAGGCCGCCACCTCCGAGGGTGGCAGGAGCCAGGGCTGTGTGTGTGCCGGGGGTGTGGGGCAGCAGGGTCTGCGCTTCGCTGGGTCTCTGAGTCCTGGGGCTGGGACAAGACCAGAATTAGCCCTGGGTGACAAGTTTTCAGGGGGAAATCAGCACAAGAGCCCAGAACTCTTGCCCGGTGGGGGCGGTGCCGTCTCGGGTGTTTCCAGCGTGGGCAGGAATGAGGGAGGCAGGAGTTTGGGCTTGTTGCTCTTTGGACTCTGTCCCTCAAGTCCCTCTGCCACCTTTATCCAATGATCTTGTCACCTCATCCTCCCCTGCTGTCCACGAGCCTGCTCAGTTTCCACAAAGGGGTCCTGGCTGAACCCTGTGCTTGGCTGTTCAGTTTTAGAAATTTGGGGACCCCACGATGCTCATATTTGCTGAGCACCTACTCTGGCCGGAGCTCTGTGCCCGGCATGATCGCTAATCCTTGGCTAGCATTGTTCTTCCTGTTTTACATATGAGGAACCTGAGGCTCAGAGAGGCAAACTCACTTGCCCAAGGCTGCACAGCCTGTAAGTGGGATGCAGCCCTCTCTGCCCGGCCTGCCCGAGCCCCGCTCATTATCCTGGTCCTGCTCTCCATCCGGCCTGACTCGGTCAGGTCATCCCAGTTCCCAGCAGGAGGGGACAGCTTTGGGAGCCAGGGCTTGGCCAGGTGCCTGGCAGACAGGCAGGGTGGCCGCAGCCCAAGGTTAACTGGTCGCACGCTGGGAGCCACGCTGAGGGCTGGGGCAGTCGAGGTGCAAGGGCCTGGGAACCTGGTACGGGCCGCGGTGACAGGGCAGCTACGTGGGCCCCATCGGCCCCAATGGCAGGGCAAACGGGGCAATTAGGAGGTGGCTTTTGTTTGGCGGGGCCCAAGTGCTGGGCTTGGAGCTGCAAACAAACCGCTTCTGCCTGTCATGTGGTGGGAATCTGCCCATTCACGGGGACGGGGTCACATACGGAGCGTGACAGCAGGCAGCGAGACAGTGCCACTCTGTTTCCTCTCCCATCTCCGGAAGTGGTGGCTGGTGGGCTGATTCTTCCCACCGCACGGCGTGGCTGGGCCCGGTCCTACCTCCCTCCCGTCTGGTCAGCCAGGAGGGCCTAGGCCACCTCAAA
>CAUYSK010037936.1:0-27674 GCA_963575035.1 Avahi laniger | reverse complement strand
CATCCCCCTAATCCCTGGAGAGTATTTCTGCCATGTGATCACCCTAGTGTTGATCAGCTAGTACCAATTCGATGGAGAGTACAAGTGGAGTCCATTCTTCCGATCTTGTGGTGCCTCACTTTGGATAATGGGCTTAAGTTTAATCCAGGAGAGTATAAGAGGTGCTAGATCACTGTCGTTTCTTATGATTGAGTAATATTCCATTGTATACATATACCAAATTTTAGTAATCCATTCATTAATTGATGGGCACTTGGGGTTGTTTCCATATCCTTGCAATAGTTAATTGTGCTGCCATAAACATTCGAGTGCAGAAGTCTTTATCATAGAATGTTTTTTGCTCTTTTGGGTAGATGCCTAATAGTGCTATTGCTGGATCAAATGGTATTTCTATTTTTAGCTCTTTGTGGAATCTCCAAATTCTTTTCCACAGAGGTTGCACTAATTTGCAGTCCCACCAGCAGTGTAAGAGTGTTCCCGTCTCTCCACATCCTCACCAGCATTTGTTGTTTTGGGATTTTTTGATAGAGGCCAATCTCACTGGGGTTAGGTGATAATAAGTTACTATTTTTTATTCTACTCTCTCCAAACTCATTCTGTCTTCCTCTCAGTGATTAGATGATTTTTAGACCGAGTTTATTATTGTTAAATTTATAAGCTTTTTGTAACGTTCCACTTTTGTATCTACTATTCACAAATTATTTTAGCAAAGACATTCTTTTTGTACCCAGATTTATAGCTACTTTTACCCTTAAATTTATGTTTTCCTGCTTTCCATGTGCACTCTAGTTCTTTTATGCCAACAACTCTCACCTACTTGTGTTTTTAGTTTGATTTGTCTCTGTTAGTGCAACTTTTTGAAGGGAGGAATACTAGTAGAGTATTTATGTTCCCTTTTACATCTAAAATAATGTATTTTTGCTGTCTTAAAAGTTACCTAAATGTAGTAAACATAGTTAAGTATTGAATTCTTGGGTCATGGTTTCTCCTTCAAATCTCTATAATTTTTTCTTCTATTTTTCTTCTTATTTTTCATTGTCCTCCTTCATGCCCAGGAAGTTCCTATCAATTTACCACTGAATGAATGGGAGATGTATCTTTGGATATGTCCTTTCTGCAGCGACGCAAAGGGGCCCACCCACTTACCATTTCTGGGAGAGAGAGAATCCAGGCTGTGTAACTTGCAGAATCTGCAATAAGGTGTGCTTTCCTGCAGCCATATTCCTGTGGCCCTCTGCGTTCTTGTCTTTAGTTTGACCTTCAGAATCACTCATAGCCTGTTTCTAATCTCCATCCACTCTCTGCCCCCACCATTACGTCCTCTTGAACAATGGAACAGAAATTCTCTCCTGAAAGAATAAACCATTCGATTTTGCAAAATAAAGGTAATCTCTAAGTAAAAGAAAAGCCCACTGCTCAGCAGCAAACATTGTAATCACTTCATCTGTCACATGGGAAAGTGAGGCTGAGAGAGGATAATTTCCTGCCCCACGACAGATTGCGGCAGAACCAGTCCAGGGATGTGGGAGAGAAGTAGAGAGCGTCTCAAGGAAGGAGAAGCAGGAGGCCGGGAGTGTGGAACAGAGTGTGGCTCACAGGGACTCCCTGAATCTTGCAGGTAACCTTGTTCATAGTGGGCCCACAGTCAACATTTGCAAATACATTGATTAATGAGCATATTAAGAAAGACTTAGAAAGAAAAAAAGAGAAGAGAGAGAAAATGCAAGGAGGGGGAATAAACCAGGAGCAGGGAGCTGCCCAATCAACCCTGCAGAGCACAGGACACTTCTGTGGGAAGGGAGAAGGAACAGGTGTTTGTGGAGCCCATGGGATATGACCTGCTGGTCATTTGTAAGCAAAATCTCTTGATACCTTGTCAGTATGTGGGGGGAGCTGGGAGGTGGTGTTTTCTGAGCATGGAAGAACTGAGGGTTAGAGAAACAAAGTCACTTGCCTACATCATCCAAATAGGCAGCAGCCAAGCCAGGGCGTAAGCCTGGTCCTGTGTGCTCCCTGTCCTTTGACCTCTCCTGCAATTGTCCTGTGCCTCCGCTCTGCGAGGCCACTCTCACAGTTGAGGGATACCGATGTCAAGCTTGGAGCCCCTTTCAGCCATAGTCAACCAGAACCGGCTATCAGATATGACATATGGATGCTGGTCCTGTGTGTCCACGGGGCACACGGCATGGCATCTCAGCCTTGCTCACAGCCCTTAGGCCACACACTGACACTGTCACTGGGCCCTGGGCTGAGGAGGCAGACACAGAAAGGACCGTGACCTGCCTCAGGGCATGGGCCCAGGCTGGGGATGAACTTCTCATCCTTTTTGACAAGAAGAACTGAATCAGAAGAGATGGTGGACATGAAGACTCTTGGAATTTGAGCCGAGAGTAAAACCCATGGGCAGGGGATTCATAGGGAGTGGATTCCTTAAGATTTTCTATATCAAAGGTCAGATCATCTTCAAACAGGAATAATGTTACTTTTTCTTTTCCAAGTAATTTCCCTGTCTAATTGCCCAGGATAGAACTTCTGGTACAATATTGAGTACAAGTGGTGAGTATATCCTTGTATTTTTCTGATCTTATGGGGAAAACATTACATTTTTTAAAGTCAAGTATTATGTAGCTGTGGGTTTTTCATAGGTGCTCTTCATCAGGGTGAGAAAGTTCTCTTCTGTTCCTAGTTTGCTGAATATTTTTATTGTAAAATTGTGTTGAAATTTGTCAAATACATTTTCTGTCTCTATGAGATGATTATGTGTTTTTTTGTCCTAATCTCTATTGATATGAAATGTTAAATAAATCCCATTTTATTATGGTGTACATTCTTTTTTATGTCACTATATTTGATTTACTAGTAATTTATTGAGGATTTTTGTATCTATATTCATAGTAGTTATTGGTCTGTAGATTTCTTTTCTTAGGATATCTCTATCTGGTTTTGGTATCAGGGTAATACTGGCCTTATGAGACTCTTTTTTGGAGAAGATTGTGAAGAATTGGTATTAATTATTCTTTACATGTTTGGTAAAATTCATTAGTGATGTCATCTGGGATTGGGCTTTTCTATGTGTGTTTTGTTTTGATTACTAATTCAATCTCTTGTTATAGGTTTGTCTATCCAGATTTTTCTATTTTTCCTCGAGTCAGTTTCTGTAGTTTATATCTTTTTAGTAATTTGTACATTTTTTCTTAATTATTTAATGTATTAGAATATAATTGTTCATAGCATTCCTTTATAATCCTCTTTATTTCTCTAAGGTCTGTAGTAATGTCCCTTGTTTCATTTCTAATTCCAATAATTTGAGTCATCTTTCTTTTTTTCTTTGCCAATCTAGCTAAATATTTGTCATTTTCTCGTATTTTCAAAGAAACAACTTAAAAAAATTCTCTATTGTTTCTCTATTCTCTACTTTACTAACTTTCACTCTGATGTTACCAATTCCTTCCTCTGCCTGCTTTAAGTTTAGTTTGCACTACTCTTTCCAGCATCTTAAGTTGACAGATTAGGTTATTTATTTGATATATTCTCTTTTAACATAGGAATTTATAATTATAAATTTTTCTCTAAGTTCTGCTTTAGTTGTATTCAATAAATTTTGGTTTGGATATGTTATGTCTTCATTTTAATTCAGCTGAAAGTAATTTCTAGTTTTCCTTGCGAATTCTTCCTTGACATGTTGGCTGTTTGGGAGTGTGTTTTTTAGTGTACATATATCTGAAATGCTTAAATTTCTTTCTGTTACAGTTTTCTAATTTCATTCTATTGTTTTGGGGTAAGATTCTTCGCATGTTTTCAATTTTTTTCATGTTTACTGAGGCTTGTTTTATGGTCTAGCATATGGGCTATCTTGAAGAGCAATCCATTTGTACTTGAAAAGAATATATATATATGTATTTATTTATTTTTTCCCTATTATTGGGTGGGTGTTCTATAGCTATGTATTCAGTATAGTTGGTTTAGAGTGTTACTCAGGTTTGATTTTCTTGTTGATCTTTTGCCAACATGTTTTATCGATTATGGAAAGTGGAATATTGAATTCTCCAACTATTATTGTTGAATTGTCTATTCTCCCTTCAGTCCTGTCAGTGTTTGCTCCACACACTTTGGTGCTCTGTTGTTGGGTTTATATGTGTTTCCCAGCCCAGCCATAGCACAGGCTCTGCTCTTTACCAAAAAGGAGCCACCTAAAGCTCAGTTTCTTGCCTCAGCCTCAGTTTCCTTACCTGTAACATAGGAATCTTAATAAGAATTCCTGAGGGTGAGGAATTTTTTAGTTCTTAAGCTGACCTGGTTGGATCAACAGTTGGAGTTTTAGCTTTCAAAAGAGGGAGCTCTTCCAAAATCCTTGTGTCCCAGAGTCAGTGTGTGCATTTTGTGAAAACATCACGGAGGCAGCTCCCTCAACCCTGGGCAAATGAGGCAAGTCTAGCTTTTTAACTAGAGTTACCACAGTTAGCAAATAAAAATGCAGGATTTCCAGCTGTATGTGAATAATTTCTAATGGCTTATGCATATGTATGTTGATATGAAAGAAAAATATTACATGGATGTGCTTAAATTAAAAATTATTCGTTATTCATCTCAAATAATTTTTAAGTACATACATTACATGACACTTTCTTTAATTTTGTTTCTTCAGTATTCTGGCTCTCTTTGTTCCTTGTTTTACAGAATTTGCTTATAAAATTCTTTGCAGTTAGGATCTACGTTCCATTTACCTTGCAACATAGCATTTATAGTGTCACATACAATTTATTTCATTCTTTTGTTTATTCAACATTGATTAATGAGAAAAAATAAGCCAGCACACTGAACATTTACTATCATAAAGTTTATCACTCAGAAAGCTCTTCAAATTAGATATGTTAAAATACATGATGGCATCTTCAGTGGCATAACTTGCTCTTCCATTATTTAGGATTATATTATATCTCTTGAACAATGACTTTTAAAAATATTTTTCACTGACAAAAACAGCATTATTTTTATTCCTTTCTTCAACAGTACGCATCATGAGTTCATTTGTTTCCTTGCTGGAAGAGTATTTACCGAAACCCATGTAAAATAATTCAATTCTTCAAGAGATGAAATCTATTTTAAAAGATAGTCATGGTAAATGTTATCATATTTATCCCCTTCAAATCAAAATTTCTTTTTCTGTTCATCAGTAATGTCATGCCTTGTAAGAACAACCATGACACTTAATGGGATATATTTTTTCTCAATTCTTCCTTTAACTCATCCAACAAGTTCCTGTAAACAATGGAGCACTTCATTAACACTGTTTACTCTTCTTTCAATTTGCCTGGTACTTTTTCTTAAGAGATATTGAAAACTATGAACAAGAACAAAAGTAGGCTTCACTAATGAATTATTTAAAAAGTCAACAAGAACTTTTTGGGCCACCAGAATTAAAGTGTAATTTCAGTGCTTCAAAACAAACTGAGGATTCTATCAACTGCATTTGTTGAAGAATGCCAACAGGTTTTTGAATTCTAGAGAATTAAAGAATACTGAATGGGAACAAAATCACAAAAGTTTTTCAGTCATTCACTTTGAATAGTGCTGAAGTAAGAGAACAATTTCAAAACTACTACTTCAATATCCATAGAAAGAATACAAGCCTGAGCAAAAGTGAGACCCCCTCTCTACAAAAAAATAGAAAAATTAGTCAGGTGTGGTGGTGGCACCTGCAGTCCTAGCTGCTGGGGAGGCTGAGGCAGGAGGATTGCTTGTGCGCAGGAATTTGAGGTTGCAGTGAACTATGATGATGCCACTTCACTCTAGTTGAGGTGACAGAATGAGACTCTGTCTGAAAAAAAAAAAAAGAGTACAGATGTGGTTTGAACAGCATTAAGCAGAATATGGACATAATAGCCAACACCTTTCATAGAATTCTTTATGCTTTGCTTCAACTTTGAATAAATATCATTTGCACCTTTATATCAACATTTGTCTTTATATTATCTCCATGAAAAGTAGTACTTTTTTTCCAATCTATTCCTAATGAAATAGGAGAACTTTTTTTATTTTTTTACAAAAATTTTCATTTGTTTTTGAAGTCTCATTTGGAAGATTTTACTTGCAATAGCCTTGTAAACCAGCCCTTTTCATAAGGAAAATATCACACAAGTAATGGAAAAAAATTTTTTTCTGCATTGCGATTACTTGCAATCATGCTATGTCATAAAAAATAGGTGAGACATTTAGGCCTTTGATAATCTCTGTAATAGTAAATGGAGCTATTACATTTTTATTATTGCAGTAGATTTCATACTGGCACTTGAAAATTTGCTTGCAATTTTAGAATCTGAAAATACTTATGGTAGCAGCATGTTCAAACAGTCATTTGAGCTGAAAGGCTGATGATGACATACAGTGTGGGAAGCCATTTCAACTTCTGCTGTGATTATCTTCTTCATTTGAATTTATCTTAATCAAAAAATTTATTGTTTTATCACTTCCTTTGGAAGTAGTCGAGGAAATTATACATCTCTTAAGCTTAGCTGTCAGTATTTGCTGGCTTGCATCGACTTTCAGTTCTCAGCACTGAGTAACAATTGCATGTTGTTCCAAGAGCTATAGAAAAACATTTTCCTTATTTAATAAATGTCCATTGTTCAGAAAATTCGTTACAAGATTTAAACTCATGTTTTGGCATTTGCGGGTTCAAATATACACAAATAAAGAACAGGTAAAAGCAACCTCCCAAGAATTGAACATATTGCTTTTCTCACCTCTTCTCCAGTGTGTCTTTTGCTCTCAAATCCAAACTATATCCACCACTAAATGGGTCAGATTGTGGAAAGGGTTGAGAGCTTGCGAACAAACAACAAATGAAATATTTAATGCAAAGCCAGGTGAACTTCCCGGCTGTCTGCAAGGGAGAACTGTATTTGTTAGACATAATTTTCCTACACAAAACCAGAGTTGATCTTATACAAGGTTTTGGGAAGCCTGGTGTTCAGGAATTGGTGAATATTCAGAAACAGTAGTGTTTAGGGATTGAGAGATTTCCACCTGTGTTAGGTGGAATTCTGCCACTTAACACAGCAGGTTACTGGTTTAAAATTGCTGTTGACAGGCTCTGGTCAATGGGATTACGATTGCCATTGCTTTCAGGAGCATGGCCCCTGGGATGAGACAGTTGATGATGGCTGTTGTCTGGAAGTCTCTGATTGGCTAATTACTGGAGTGAGGCTGCTGCTGATTGGCTGATTTCAGACCCTGCGCACCAATGTTATCTTTAACAGTGGTTATTTGTTCATGACTTGGCACTTTGGCAAAAGAACAATCTTTTCTTTTCTTGAATGTGAAAAATAAATATTTTAAGTTTTCAGTCTCCCTCACCACCACTCCTTCCCCACACCCCTCTTTTTGATTTTCTCCTAACTAAACCTGCAAGAGAGACATGAAGGGGTAATGGAGATCTTTATTTGTGGAGGTATAATTTTCAGCTACTGTTGCTATTTAAGTGAGTTAAGAGTCAAATTCTGTGGCAAAAAAGTATCTTTAAGTGTCCTGACAAAGTCAATACAGGATGCAGGACAAAATCGTATGTAGTATATAACCTGTACAGGTTGCTGCTCAGCCTTATATCTCTGATGGCAGAGAGCAGAATGGGCTTTCTGAGAGCTTCTCCACCCCGACCTTGATCTCCAAGATCAGCACACACCTGGCCTTCTCCTCTCTATGTGCCAGGGTGGGCACCTGACCTGGGAGCCAAGTGTTGTATCTGGAAGGCATCTCCGAGGGCATGCACCAGGCAAGCACGATGTTTAAATTTCAACTCTAATAATTACAGAACGTGTTCTCTATTGTGTTTTCTAGGCCTGTCAACTGATGTATTCTGCTGTGCCAACCACTCTTTTCTCAACGAAGGTTTTAATTATGTTATTTTGTTTTAAATTCTTCATGTTTCTCCATTACATTTAATTTCTTTCCTTCTACCTGCCTCTCAGTCAGTTCCTTTATCTGGAATCTGCCAACTGCTGATTTATCAGCTAATCTTTCATTTATTTTGTTAAGTCCATTCGTTTTTCCTTTTTTGTTGTTTGTTTTTTATTGTGAACACAAAATAGATATGAACTAGAACATATATTTCTGGTTTAAATCTCTTCTTCTTTCATGCTATATTTTATTCCTCCTTTGGTGATTATTCCTATTTTAGTGATTGTTTTTTCTCCATAAACTCTGGTTAAAGTTTTTCTTTAAACAAAACGAGGTGTATTCTTTATTTTAAAAATTCTGCTGTCTTCCCCCACTTAATAAACTAGATATGATCTAATTCCTCTTTTTGAGATTCTGATTCCTCATTCTCAGTGGAGGGAAAAATGAGTTACTAAACGCAGGCCCCATAAGGGATCATAACTTTGGCACAGTTTTTCTGTATGTTTACTGAAGTTGCTGCTAAGGGTACAATTTTCTGTATTCAGATTTTATTTTGTCCTGACTCCATTTCAGAGACATTGTATGTTCCTAGCACCAGTCCTCTTTTTTTTTTTTTTTATCATATAGAACCACTTCTCTATTTTCTTCTTCAATTCAAAGAACTCAAGTTAAACCACATGCTGGCATCTTAGGTACAGGTGCCAGACTCATTTGGGGAATGCTCACAGCCATAAACTCTATTTTTCAGTGCTCTTCACTTTCAGTAGTATAAGGACATGCCAGGGGAGCGAGCCCTGTTTTCTGTGGTCCCCACATCATCAAATACAATCCATCCCAGAGGGGTGGTAGCTGCCTATTCTCAATGACATAGCTCCACATTGTCTTCCAACAAGGAAGTTGTTTCTTTAGTTTATGCTGTAGTTAGGGTTCCACTTGTCTTTCATCTAAGAAAACCACCTCTTAAAATTTCTCGTGTGTAAGTGGGATTTTTTTCTCAATTTGGGGGTTTTGACCATTTCTTTATATTTTTTTCTATTCATCTGAGTATTTTAGAGATCAGAGACAGTTCAGATCCTGTGTTCTCAGAGCTATCAAACTTATAATGTGTTCTATTTGCTTTTTGTATCACTGCAGACCTAAATATTAATATATGTCATTTGAAGGAGATTTGAGGTGCTTTGAACTTTGTAAGTTTTCTTTTTGTTATTTTTGCTGTTTTCTGTGTATTTTCTCTCAGTATTGACCTTAAAATTCTTAAAAAGAAAGGCCTTGCTTTCCAGGAATGGGCATAAATATGTCCCATTCCACAGTCTGGTTTAGAGGAAGATGATGCCCCCGCCTCCTGCTCATGTGCTAGCGCAGGAGGTAGTTTAGTCCACAGCGGAACAAAAAACTCTAAGCTGGGCCAGAAGTGCAGGAAAAGAGGCTATGCTAAGTCTGAGAGGGGCCATCAGGTTTCATTGTAGACACACCTCTTGAGCTTCTGGATAATCATGAAACAAGGCATAGGCAAACATGTTCTGTAATGGGTCAGAGAGCAAATTTGTTAGACTTTGCGGGACACATGAGCTCTTTCAGGACTATTCAACTGCGCTGTTGTTTCATGAAAGCAGCCATGGACAGTGAGTAAACAACTGGGCTTGATCGTGTTCCAATAAAATCTTAATTACAAATATATGTGGCGAGCCAGATTGAACCCATGGACCACAGATTGCTGACCCTTGATTTAAATAATAATCTTTTAATTATGGCCGTTTAATAACTATTAAAAATAATGTTTGAATATTGACAGGCCTTAGAAAGCAAATATTAAATTCATTACTTACTTTTGGAAAAATTAGATTGGTACAATGAGAGCAGGAATTATATGTGCAAGGGATATATGTATGTGCGTATGTGTATATATACACACATATGCGATATGATTGATAGATACACATGTGTGTTGTGTGTGTATATATGTGTGTATATGTATTTGTGTGTATGCATACACACACACACACACACATATATTTTAATATATACTCTACACTAAGCACTGTGCCTGGCATGTAGTAGGAATGAGGTATTGGTTTCACAAATGGGTAAATAAATGACACTAATAATCTACTATTCTCTGTGGCTCATATTACTTGGAATTATTATTGATATGTCATTCTGACAGGTCCCTTTAACATTCCAAAACCCTTCATTTGAAGACACATGTATTTGTAGTGAACTTTAACTCTATCCCATCCTACATATTTGCTATGACCAAAATCTGTCCCGTAGTCTCCTTCAGCCTTTCTCTGTACCACACTGCCTGGTCTTCAATCTCTCTATACCCATTGTACCCCTAAATCTCACTATATGTTTGGCTACAGGAAATTTCTTAAACTGTTGTCATAAAGATGGAGTACATACTTTCTTTGAATATTTAAACTTCCTGGATTTCTTTTTAAATTTTTATACCTTCTAACTAATAGACTCATTGGGTATTGTCTGCCATGCCTGAAATGCCAATATGCTTTTGAGGCACAGAAAATGTCTTTGCTAGATGGACCATGGGACCCTCAGCTCTTTCACACTTTTATTGTCCATTCTTCCCCTCATCTGTGATGTTCAGATCTCCCTCCAGGGGCCACTTGAGTCTAGTGAGATTATTTAAATCATATAGACTTTATTTTCATCTACTTTGGCAGGAGAACAAGTTCTGACCTGCCTAGCCCTTTGGAGAAGGGTATTTACTGTCTTTCCTACCTTATTCGTTCAGTGACATATTAACACATCTAGCCCCTCCCATCAGTAGGGAAGGTTCCTCAGCTCCAGGCTTTCAGGTGGTACCTGGTAATAAGCTTTTGGTCATTCACTCCATAGAGAAAACATCCTATTCATACAGGGTCACCTAAAGTTTCATTAGAACTGGACTCTGCAGGATAGACTCCAGTATTCCCAGTTAGGTCTGGAATCTTCACAACCATGACCAAGTCCAAAGAACCTCTTCAGGCTCTAGCACAAAAATCTCACCATCAGCTTCTGCCTAGTGAGTGCATCAGAGACAGAAGCTATTGGTTCAGATACGTAAATCCAATACAGGAGCCAGCACATTTTTTCTAGAAGATACAATGTATCTCTGGTTCCCTGAAATTGTCCCCAAGGACCTCAATCTGATTATTACTCTTAAAGACAAGAGTTTCTGAATCAAAACATGAATTCATCTTTAAGGAAGCTGCTTCAACACTCAGCACAGTTTATTGATGAGCTCATCATATCAAGTGGTGTATTTTTGAAAATCAAGGCAAGTCCTTTAAAAGGATGTGCATGCTCCTCCAGGGACATAAGGTGACTCCATAAAGATGGCATTCTGTCTACCCAGGGGAACACTCTGACTGCGTGTGAGTCCCCTGCTCGGATTCTGTGAGGTTCTTCTCTCCCTACACAGACATCTGTGGTAAGGTCTGGATTCCCCCCAGAAGTAATATTTTAGGGCATTCCTCAAGCTCCTTTGGAAGACATACTGTTTTCTACCAGACTCTTGGAGGTCCAAAGCATGCATAATTGTACCCTAGCCTTCTGTCTGGCACTACCACTCAGTGACAACGTCCACTGCATATATATGCATGTAGTACTTGGCTGTGGTTCCTCCAGTGGCTGGGTCTGGAAGTGGCTTGAAACATTTAGTGTGTATCAGAATCCCCTGAAGATGTTGTTAATACTGCAGATGCGTGAAGTCCACCCCAGAGGGTCTGAACCAGTGTGTGTGGGGTAGGGCCTGGGATTCTGCATTTTAACAATTCCTCAGCTGATTCCGAAGGAGGTGGCCCAGAGAACAAACATTCAGAAATGCTGGGCAGTAGAGCAGACTGAGATTCAGAGGGGCCAATGAATAAAAAACTGTGCTTTGGCGATGCAGAGACAGCTGCAGGTAGCAGTGTTTGTGGATCATTAATGACTGGAAGAATCCCATCTGTCATCCCCTTGGCATCTTTTGAAGCAGACAGTGTTAAGACAAGATTTGAACAAAAATTTTTTTTTTTCTCTCTCTCCATTCCAAGTCTGAAGGAATAGCTGCACTCAGCCCAGTGGGTCAGGATGACTTGTCCTGGGTCCATCGGCCCTGTACAAGGAAGAGGTTCAGGGAGCTAGAGCTGAGTTCAGTTTGTCCCTGTTTCAGAGTATGGCTCTTGTAGGTGGTTGGGACTTCAGAGGGTAGAGTACAGTCCTTTAGAACTCAGAAGAGAAGGAGCACAGAGCCAGGCAGGGCTCCATCTGAGCACAGAGAGCTTGCCTTAGAATACTGTAAGGATGATTTCCTTTGGTTTGGAAAAGCAGAATATTTTTTTTCACTACCAATCACCCAGCTCGTTTAGCTTGACTGCTCTATTGATTGGAAAGTCTTTCTGTATATGGGTTATATATCGATTTAGTTGCTTGAACAAAATATAGAAAGCCATGGTCTGACACAGCAAGGTATCTGAAGACTAACTACAATGCTTGCAGTGATAGGTAAACAGGCAGTTTGATTCAGGCCTGGGACAGAAATAGCATGCTGCTATATGTCCAGATTTCTCAGTAAACTGCAGTTGGGTGGAGGCGAGGAAGAAGAGCTAAAATATGGAACTACAACTCCTTCATGGGAGTCAGATGAGGAAGAGGGAAATAAAGCCAGTGGAAGTGCTTGGAGAAAGTCTTGTAGGCAAACAAAGTCTACCATTTGAAGACAGCTTCTGTTGAGTATTAGGAAATCTTACTTCAAGAGAATGGAAGTCCTGAGAAAAAGATCAAACACAGAGATATGGCTTGAATAACAGCCAGGGAATTGGCATCCAGGAAGTTGCTAATATGTTAATATGCAATACATACTGCTGGGGTACGGTGGGGAATGACATGGTTTGTGTGTGCAAAGCAGGACATGACGTGGGCATCCATGGGCCAGGCAAGGCCATGAGGGATGATGCAGAAAGCAGGAGGCTAAATCCTGATTGTGGGTTGGGCTTCATTCTATAGTCTGTGCATGCAATCCTGGGAATCAAAGTACTTGCTCAAGTCCTGCCCACTGGTGTTGTAATTGAATCAATTTCTCTAAAATATATTGCTGATTGACTTTCTCCCACTGCCCCTCTCACTTGGTTTTAACTGTTCCACCTTCTGCTTGTTCATAACTCTGTCTGCCCTAGAGTATTTCAAAGAGCCCCTGGAATCTGCACTTTGTGTCTGTTAATCATCTTAAAGTTCATGGCTGCTGAAAACAAAATCTTCATTGATGTACAGCCTTGTTTAATTTCACTTCCAGCCTCTGTCATGTTGTAGTTCACTAGCTTACTGTAAATCTCATGAAAATTGCTTGTAATCTTTTCCCAGCTGCCGCTGTCCATTCATTCGACGCTGACTTGCGGGAGTTCACTTTTTCACTCAAGTTTTAGATGGCAACACATTAAACAGAGTCAATTTAGAGTTCACCCTTTTCCTCCTTTGCTTCCCTAATGAATAGAAAAGTCATATTTATATGTCTAGGGGAACATCTGGGATTTGTAATTCTGGTCTTCAGAGCAGAAAGCTAAGCATTAACAAAGCCATGTGTAAATTTTCAGATGCTGTTGCAGATCTTTTAGGACAGTTTCTTTCCTGAGAGGCTCGAAGGTTATCTTTTGAGGAGGCAACTGAACAAAATCATTTTTGGATGATGGTAAACCTTTTTACATCTTCCGTTTGAGCTCTGCAGCTCATAACTGCATCCTTTCATCAAGAAGTCAGACCCGTTGTTTGGTGTGGGCTGGTTCATAACCTGTGTAGGTTAGAAGAGAAGTAAGGTCTAAGAGTAAATGTTGGTATACGGTCCATGATTTTATTCAATTCAGTAGTTTTACTGAATATCTGCTCTATGAAAGGATTTGGTTAGGTGGAAGAAATTCAAATATTAATAGGAGAAAATGTGTTTTGGGTGTGCAATATTTATTATGGGCCTCTCAACACAAGCTACTGCGCTATATGCCAGTTACGAACATGTCATTCTTTCTTTATGACAAACTTGTGAGGTACAGCTTTTCTACAAGAAAATTTTTCATGAAGGTTAAAAAATTTATACATGCCAACATGGAAATTTTAATGGCAAAAACTTATGACCCACAATTTCCATAATATAGAAAAATTATTATATTTCTGCACCTGGCTATATATATTTATATCTATGTCTATCTTTGTTATTTTTCTATGTATACATATCTATGTCAACATTCTTTGTAATAATAAAAACAAAGCACAACACAAATGTGGTCATCAGCAGTAAAAAATACATATATACATGTACATATATAAAAATCATGTTCCCTTTATTCAATTTTGTTTCTTACAACATTGAAAATGAATGAACCAAAGTACTATGAACTAATATGGATGAATCTCGAAAACATCATAGAGAATGAAATAAAATACCCTCCATTAGATAAGATGCCTAGAATGGTTTTATTTATTTGAATATTTAAAATAAGGAAAAGTAAACAATATATTATTTAGGGATAGTTTCATATATGATAAAACTATATAAATACAGAACTGATTAATTATCATAAATTCAGGGAAATAAGCATTTTGGTGGAAGACAGAGAGGATGCACATGGGGAGAAACAGACACTGGGTTTCAAAGTGATCGACATGTTCTGTTCAGTTTGGTCACGGGTGAACATAATGTTATTTTGTTATTATGATTAAAGAATATAGCTTTTTATAGAAATGGTACTTTCATAACAGAAAAATTTAAGAAGCAGGCAGAACTGTGATTTTTTTTGCTCAAAGCTGCTGTCTAAAATGGGCCAATAGTTGTGCAGGTGAAGGTGGGGTAGTGAGAAAGCCAGAGCTATCAGGGAAACCTGGAGCCAGGAGGTGACATTTTTCCCCTTCTAGCCTTTGCTATCTGTGTGACCTTTTCCAGGTCTCTTAATCTTTGGGCCTCAGTTCCTTTACATAAACGGATTCTCCTTTTCTCCTCTTCTCAAGAACCTGAGTCCTGGCAGTAATTTCTAGTACCTCTGCAATGAGGTGATAATGTATTACAACTTTTAAAAGAAAGTTTTAAAAATGTGTACATTTTTCTAGAAATATCCCCACTAATCTACTGATTTTTTAAAACACTGTTCCAATGGGGTCCATCAATAGTTTCTGACACAATTTGGACTCTGGCGACAATCACATCTAGGTTGAAGCCCACGTCACCTGTCTATGGCATTCCCTTTCTCCTCTGTTTGATGACCAGCATTCTGATCAATGTCACCCATTAATTGAAAACTTTAATGTCTTGTTTAGAATATTTCTTTCTATCCCAACTTCTGCCTTTACTGTCAGTGGCTACATCAACCAAGAAGGTGAAATATTTCACAGTCTAGTTTTAGTCTGTTGGAGCCTTGGCCTCCTGAACTCCATCAACGTTTCTCACTGCAGTTCAGCTAGTTTTGTTTCAATAGCCTCTTCCTAGGGATTATATTCCTGTCTTTCATCTCATTTATGCAAACACCCTCCACTTCAGCCCCATGGAAACCTCTAAGCAATGATTCTACTACTTTCTCACAATTCATTGAAATACTCTGGCTTTATTTTGCTGCTTGATGTCCCGGACTGTATGGTCCATCATTATAATATGCCCTGGGAAATCCCTTGCACTCCCTTGCATCCGTCCACCATTTCATATGTCTGGAAAAACCTGCGATATGCATTCTCATATGTGGGAGGATTCCAGGCAAAGAGAACAATATATACAACATCCCTGAGAGGAAGGTCCAAACCACAAAAGTGCTGACAACACACGGGAGCCCTCAGACCTGGCCTGTCCCCTGACCACCATAAAAACCCTACCAGTTTTCTTTACTTCTTCTCTCAAGCCATTTTTGGATCAGATTGGGAGGCCTGACCTACTCTCCCCAGAAGGCTTTATTATGTAAATAAGAAATTATTCATATTCTCTTGGTGTATGTGTGGTGTCATCAGTCTCAACATCCAAACCAAATTTGGGGCAAGGGACCCATCTGTGTCTGTAAAGTGGCTGCAAAAACTTTAACCAGTGAATAGGCTCAAATGGGACACTCTAGGCAGGGGCCACATGATGTGGTTTCTTGTGGGCTGTGATGAAGGTATTGGATTTTTTTCTAACTGTGTCAGAATTTTAAAATGTTTGCTTTGGTTGTTTCAAAGGAAGTTCGCTGTAGGGACGTAAGCGTTATGAGGCCATTGCACTAGTGCAGTTGATGGATGATGGTGGCTTGGCTTCAAATGGGAGCAGTATAGGGCAGATGTATTTTGAAAGTTGGAGCCAAGTGGCTTAGCTGAACACTGCCTAGCAGGGGATGCTGGGAATGCAACAGATTTGTGGTTAGGGTGAGGGTAATCAAGAGTTTTATTTTCCGCAAATTGAATTTGAGATGCCTATTAGGTATCCAAATAGAGATGCAGTTGGGTACACAAGTCTGGAGCTCAGGGTTGAGGGAGAAACTTTGGGCACAGGCTAAAATGGACAAAAAAATCACTTATAAAGGCCATGCTCTCTATCTAAAGGCAATTTACATAAGAAATTGAAGCCTGATACATGTTAATAACACGCATTAAATCCTTTTTTTCTTCCAGCTTTAGTGAGGTATAATTGACAAAAGATGTAGGGGATACAATGTGATGGTGTGTTGTGTATATACATTGTGAAATGATGACCACAATCAAGCTGATTAACATACCCATCACCTCGTGTGGTTACCATTTTATTTTTGTAGTGAGAACACTTTAGATCTACTCTTTTAGCAAATTTCCAGTATTATTAATTATAGTCTCCACACTATATATTATTAGTTCTCCAAAACTTATTCAACCGCATAACTAAAACTTTGTACCCTTTGACTAACAATTAAATTCTTTTACAACTGGATTTTTGTGGAACCCTGACATTGTTGTAAAAATATGTGCTCACAAAAATTTGAGGTCAAGTTTAAAAGCCTCAGAGATTTTTCTTGATCTTAATTTGACTGTTTTTATTGACCTTCTCAAATATCTTTTATAAATTAAGTCTTTATAAATATCTGTATTTAAAGGCCTTGAAATTCAGCTCAATGTTAATCATCTACCTATTAAAAGATAAATAGTTGTTCTAGTACCCATGAAAGTAAAGAATTATAAATGAGTTTCATGGAAAAGAAAAACTCAAGGGCTTCCGTTTATCAGTGTTTTGCTTCCTATTGCTGTTGCCAATTAGTTGTATAAAATTCTAAGTTATTAGGTGTTCTTTGTTTGCAGTCCCTAATATGTTTTCCCTAGGGGAGATTAAAATGTTTTCTTCTTTTTTAACATTAGCAATGCTGTATTCTTGTATTAATAGGGAATATCATCTCTTCCTATATAATTACAACTTATTGAAAAGGAATTTGGACCAAAAGTAAAAATAAATTAGTACTAACTTCTCTGAAGAAACTACATTGGCTGACTCTGTAGTGCAAGCAGTGGTCTTTTGCTTTTCATTTTCTTCTTTGAAGTTCAGTTTGTTTTTTAATTTAAAAAAAAGTGGGCGTGGGGTGGGGCTCCTATACCTATACTCTGCCTTCCTGATGGACAAATGTACAAGATCAATATCCAACATGAGAACAAACATTGTGGAAATTGTTTCCATACGGCAATCTTTGATGAGCCTGGATGACAGGAGGGTAGCCCTTCTTCCTGTTGTTATTCACAGGTTCTCTATCTAGGTAAATGAAGGAAGGATGATCATTCAGAAAGGAATACGTTGGTTTGCTTCAAATTTTATGTAAATTCTCAGGACTGTCCACTAACATGCCTTGTACCTTATTTGTCAAGCTCACAATACAGGGAAACCTGTTAGAACAGCTCTCGCAATGGGGCCAATCTCTTGGGTACTTTTCTAAACCTACCAAAGGATTTCATTAATATTCCAAGGCATGTGGAGATGAATGCGGTATAGTGATCGTATGGTTATTTTCTGGGTTTCTGGAAGTGTTGGTTATAGTGTACTGAAAAGGCAAAAATGATTTAACTCTTTATTGGAAATGCTTATTACAAGAGAAAAACTATCGCATAGGTCAGGAGTAAAGCAAACCAGTACATGTTAACATAAATTAATTATAGCCTTGTCCTCATTAGTTTCAAAAGTGCAAAGAGTTGATAGAAGAAAGAGGATTTTAAGGAATGTAGGGGCTAATATCTGTTGACAAAACTGAACAAAATTGTTCTGAAGTTTTATTTTTTGCCACAAAAGAAAACCCACATTCTGACTACAGTTGACTCTTGAACTATATAGGTTCAAACTCATAGGTGGATTTTCTTCCTCCTCTGTCACCCCTGAGACAGCAGGACCAACTCTTCCTCTTCCTCTTCCTCCTCAGCCTACTCAAAGTGAAGATGATTAGGGTGAAGACCTTCACGATGATCCATTTTTACTTAATGAATAGTAAATATATTTTCTCTTCCTTATGATTTTCATAATACTTCTTTCTTTTCTCTAGCTTACTTTAGATGTATTATATACTTTATATGTGTACATATTTTTATAAAATATGTTTTAATCAACTGTTTATGTTTTAGGTAAGGCTCCTGGTCAGCAGTAGGCTATTAGCAAAGATTTTGGTGAGTCAAAAGTTATACATGGATTTTTTGGCTATGCAGGGAGCAGGGGTTGTGCCTGTAATATCTGCATTGTTCAAGGGTCACCTGTAATTGGATTTAGCCCAGAATTATAATTATGTATGATAAAAACTCTGAATATGAAACTCTGCCAAACAAATAAATACAACTAAATTATAAATGCCACAAAATCATAATCTCGTGTAGGTTTGGGAACTTAAATTTTGCATTAGAAGTAGAAAAACTATAGTTTTTTGTAGAACATACTTATGACTCTTTGATGATATAATCCCTCAATATTTAGCTGACTTTTGGTCTATTTCTAGTCAATTGCACATGTAAATAATCAGCTAAAAATCTCATCTTGACATGATTGTTAAGTCTAAAGGATCATTTAAAATAAAATTATTGTCTTCTAGGAATGGCCCATTCCTCTTCTCTCAATTTCATGATGAAGATACAAGAGACAGGTTGAAAGAGTGCCATCCTCTTAATTTGATCTTTTTCACCAGGTTGCCTTCCATTTCTGACAGAAGAATATCAATGAGAAACGTTAGTAAAGGGATTAGTGCTGCAATTTTGTCTCCTTCTAAGATCATCTGTTCAGAGTTAGTAACCATGTATACCAATACGTACTGGATATTGCCTTATGCCCATTGTCCCAATTAATTCTTAATAGTGTTTCCTTTCACTCACAAGTATAACCTGGCTTGGGTGGTAAATTATATGATCACCCCTTTCTAAGTTGCTTTTTACAACTAATTTAGTTCGGGACAGGCTTTACCTGTAAGAGCTTTCCTAAAGTGGCCAGGAACCTTGATATACGTTGATATTCTTACTTTTACCTGCTGCTTCCTCTAGTGTTTTTAGATCAACAGGCTTGGTTGTTGTGCTGCTTGTCTTCCTACCTATGCAGTAGTATACTGGGGGTTAATAGATTTTCACCTTGCACTATCTGTGTCCAGCCACGAAGCCAGTACTAAATATTTTATGTATTATTTAGGAAACACTTAACTCTTGTTTAAATTTCTGTATTATTAAGAGTAGGCTTGTATAACAATAGATTTAAATCTATAAGATATGAACGTTCTATTCCTCATATAGCCGAGTAAGCTCCTAAAGACCAACCCTCCTATTAACTGGACAAAATATGAAAACACACAAAAAAAATTTAAAAGACCTAATGGCAAATACCTAATGGCACTTGAGGGTGAATAAAAACAAGAAGGTTCTGGAAGGGAGGCAACACTTGGAAAGAGAGAACTTCACATGGTGATTTCCCTATTTGTATAGGTTTTATCCCGAGGACTGTCCACAGTGGGTGCAGATGAGGCCACTGGAACTCCAGTAGTCTTTCCAGAGGACAGAAATGAAAGCCATGTAGCAGCTGGAAAGTGAGGATCCAGGAGAAGGACAGAGAAAGAGAAAAGAGAGAGAACGTGGGTGTCTAAACTCTGTATTTCTTCTGCCCACATCTCTGGCTGACTCCTGAACTATGGTTGCTGGGCCAGACTGTAAGCAGCTTAATTAAGAATAAAAGGACTGAAATGAGATTTGAGCTGCTGCTGAAGAGATGTTTGCAGTTGGAGTCTATACAAATTAATTGCCTGCTAAAATGAATAAACAAGCCAAAACATCATTTCTTGAGTAATTTTCCAGAATCCAGAGTCTTTACAACATAACATTTCCAATGTCTAAGATATGACCTGTAACAGCAAAGAAGCAGCAAAATGTAAAACATTCTCAAGACAGAATAAAAAAGAAAATTCAACAGAGCCCAACTGTGAGATGCCCCAGATGGAATCAGCAGAGAGGGATTTTAAAGGAGCTGTTAATAAGTTATGCTCAGTGATGTAAAGGAAAACATGCAAGGAATCAAAGAAAATGCAAACTATATGAAAAGAACCAGATGTGATTTCTAAAACTGAAAAATAAACTACCTGAATGAAACAATTCATGGAGGCCTTAACAGTAGAATGGAGGTGACAGAATGCATAATAAGTCTGTGAATATGAAGACAGACCACTGAAAATGATCCAATCTGGAAGAACAGAGAACCAAAATAGTTGAACAAAAATGACAAAGACTTGGGGACTTTGGGGCCAGTATCAAAAGTTCTAACAGACAGGTACGTTTGGTTTAAGAAGGAGAGAAGAGGAAAGAAAATGGGGCAGAAAAAGAATATTTGAAGCAGTAATGGCCAGCGGGACCCAGAAAGTGCTTCTCCTCAGTAATGGGAACTTTACACGCACATGGCGCCACCTTCCCAGAGCTGGGTGGTAGAAGAGGCTCACGCTACAGAGAATGTGGGCACAGGACCCCTGCATAGCTGCTTCATCTTGCAGAATTCCTTTTTGCTAGGCTGCCAGATACATAGCAAGGAAGCAAAGCCTTCTGTGAAAATTGATTCATTAATGGCCTGACACTCAAAAAGGACACTTAACGAAAATGCGTAAGCAAAGCCTTAGCAAGTCCCCCGGGCTGGAGTGATTTGACACAATCTGTAAATAGGTGCAAAGGGACTTTCAGAAAGGGTTACTTAGCCTACCATTCAGAGATGTCAAGAGGCATTGGGCTCCCAAACAGCTGTAGATCCCTGAGTTACAGGAGGTAGAGAGTTCCGAGGGCTCTTTGGACTAATGAAGTTCCACCTTCCTGCCTTCCTTCCTTAGTGACACCATCACCTCAATTATAAAACATTATCAACAGCACAGGAAGTCATCTTGAGGTAAAGATAAGTAGAATTAATTTTGTATGGGTCATTATGACTAATTAAGGTATGTGGATGGAATTTTTTTTCTAATTTCTCTATTGTCCTTTTTCTTTTTATGAATATAATAAAGTTATAAAGATAAATATTTTCATATATTGAATTTCAATCTTTCTCTCTGCACTGTACATTAACTTAGGTCTGTAAGCTTTCTATTGTTTATGAAAACTTGAAATTTTAGGACCCTCACCTTAGGGATGGGGAGTGATTGCGATATTCTTGTACTTAATTTCAAAGGATAATGCCTCTTTATGATAAAACCATGGAGAATAGGGGAAAGAAATAGACATTACTATGTTGATTTTTTTCACCATGCCACCAAAGCTTCTAGCACCTCGCTGCACCAAATAAGGTTAGCAGACCACCAGCAGCAGCCTCACCTGGGAGCTTGCTAAAACTGCAACATGCTGGGCCCCACTCCAGAGCTACTGAGTCAGAATATGCATTGTAATAAGTTCTTTGGGTTATTCTTATGTAGACTAAATTTTTAGAAGCACTGCCCTAATATAGCTTTATGTTTCTCCTTTAAAAACAAAGTACATTCTTTAGACTAATTTAATTTCCACATTCTCATCATTCAAGTGTTAATTGATCCTCTCTTTTGTATAAGTCATTTTATTATATGGCCTTTAGCACGCTGATGGCCAAAGGATGGGGAGAGTCAGCACACAGACAGTGTAAGCAATGCAAGTTAAGACATTTGCAGGGCATGCGGAATGTACTCTACTATCTTGAGTGAATTAATGTCTAAACAGGTGGAGCTCTCCTCAATGTCTGATTGGTGTTTGAGGCATTGCCTAGGCATGTTCTATGAATTGATAAAATAAGGTCAGGATAGAGACAGGGTAGTTGGTGATTACGCAGGGAAGACGAAAGAAAGGACCCTTGTCAAGCATTTTTATTCCATGAAATACTTTTAATGCAAGTTAAAGAGTCTTTAGTGTTTTTTAAAATTGGGTGAATTAAATCAGAATAAGGAGTCTAGTAGTAAGCAATCTGATGTTTCCCTGATCTTAGTATTGTTGGTGCTTTCCACTAATGAAGTGTTTTCATGTTTACTGATATAAAATTCTTTTCCAAGGAGAAATCAAACTAACACACACATATGCGCACGCGTGCACACACACACACACACACACACACACGTATGCACAGCACTGATTAAAATGGATCCAGTCACTGACTTTGGACATAAAAGTACTACTAATGCATAACTAGGTCAATAATCATAACCTAGACTTACGCAATGTGAAGCTGAACTTGTATTTCAGAGCTGCAGACAGTCAGTGCCCTGCTTTGATTCTTGCACTCTCTTTCATTAATTTTGGGCCAACACGTGGCCCAGTCTAATTAGTCTGTTTTTAATGGAGGCAGCGACTGAATGTCAACACCAGGGTAGGTCACTAAATGCCACTTCGCTGTTAAAAACCAAGGAAACAGCCCAGGAGAGCACACCAAACGCAGCAAGAAACGTGGAACAGTAAGAACATGGGTGAGGGGGGAGGTGCTGCTAATGAATGATAATGAAATGAAAGAAGCCACCGTCTGTCACAAGCTCTGAAGTTAATAATAATCATCTTATTTTCCATTTAATGAGGTAGGGATAGTCTTCAGAGGAAAGGTAAGACTCTGATGTTATAAGCAAAATGATGTGGGTTAGATGAAGACTTAAGTGAGGGCTTCCTTGTAATAACATACATCAAGAGTGAATGCAACAGAAGGCAAAAATTATGTTCAAAATTTTTTAGCCTGGCATTTTCATCTTTTTAAAGACTAGAATATTCAGACAAGTGTTTGGGTTATGATTGAGTGAACGTTTGCTGCGTGTACTTTGAACACTTTGAGTGGTAATTTGGGAGTACAATTTGTTTTCACATATTTGACTAATTTGTCTCTCACAATGTCCCTGTCCATGCCTGTTGCCATATTTACATTTTAAAGACAAAAAAGATGAGTACAAATATTAGGGAGTAAATGTTTGCAAAAAGAATTCCTCCTTACAGAAAATATTTTGTGTGTATGTGGTGGTTCCTGATTACTTACTAAAGTTTTACAGTCATGTACATTCTAATACTCTCAATAGATTACAGAATCTTTCAATTGGTAAAATGCCCAGTATTCTCTGCAGCATATATCTAACAGTGTTCTGTATGTAGTGGGCTGTTTTTCTCTAGACTCATGCTCAACACTCCGTGGCCAGTTGTGTGGAGTTTTTACCCCCATTGACTGGACCAATTCTCTAATACCAGCTGGGTGTCCTGCAATTCAATTCAATTCAATTCTGACACTAACTGGACTTAGTGTAGACCCCGCAGATGAAAGCTCAGTCCCCCAAGACGGCCCCCAACTTCTGACACCAGTCGTTAGGTAATAGATTCCCAATCACCCACAATTTCTGTCCAACTTGGCTACAAATTCGTGGGTCCCACGACCTCCTCCTCAGGTTTGGTCATTTGCTAGAATGGCTCACAGATCTCAGAGAAACATTTACGTATGTTTACTGGCTTGTTATAAAGGATATTGCAAAGGATATAGATGAACAGCCCAATGAAGAGGTACACAGGCGGAGGTCTGGAAGGGTCCCAAGTGCAGGAGCTTCTGTCCCTGTGGAGTTGAGATGTGCCACCCTCCTGGCATGCGGATGTGTTCACTAACCCAGAAGCTCTCTGAACTACATCTTTTAGGGATGTTTACAGAGGCTTCATCTTGCAGGCATGTTTGATTATTGACTCAATCTCCAGCTCCTTTCTCCTGCCCGGAGGATGGGGGTTGGATTCAAAGCTTCTAATCCTGTCTTTCTGGTGACCACCACGTATCCAGGAACCCACCAAAGGTCACCTCCTTGGGACAAAAGATGCTCCTGTCACCCAGAAAATCCCAAGGGATTTAGGAGCTTTGTGTCAGGAATAAAGAATGAAGACCAACTATATATTTCTTATTATATCACAGTATCACATCAGTAAATGTGTTTGAAATTTATGTACTTTTCAATATTCACTTTAATTATGAAAATATTATTTTACTGTCTGTCACAACAATAATTCTCTCACTGAGTACTAAATCTTTGAATTCCAACATTAGCTCTAGAGACTATAAAGGATTTCTTATAAAGTACATTTATAGACTGATATTATTATTTTACCATGTTAATTTGGAGTTTTTCCATACAGATTAGTTGATTTTGAATAAGAAATGGCAACAAAATGTTATAAACAGGAAATCTTTTTCACTAATATTTTCTCATAGATTTTCATGACCGATGCTTAATGTAGTGAAACAAAGCTTCCTTGAATGTCTTAGAATTTAAATAGCTGTGTTGTGAGGATTTTAACAATACCCAAGATTATTTTTTTAAACAGATATATAGACTCAAAGCTTAGAAATGTGTTTTTGAGTCTTAATAAATGCCATCCTGTTTCTGCATATATTTAGAAGTCATCTTTAGAGTTGCCTAGCACATAGTAGTAGCTCAGTAAAAATTAGTCGAATGAATCTGCAAGTATCTTCTTCAATTAACCTTGTAAGTTGGATCAAGTACTGTAGTCTCTGCTTTGCACATGAAAAGTTAAAACATGAAATAAATGCCCAGGTAAGGTGTTAAGTGCTAGAATCCTATAACTTGATCCTGGCTCTTAAAGTGATCTCAATAGAATATGTAAGTGAGACAAGAAAATCAAGAATTAGAAAAACAATATGATATAGACCATGATAGATTGATTGCATTAATGGTCCAAATTAATGTTGTGTCTGTGTCCACACTTTTTGTCTTTTCTAATCCCGTCCCATTCTGACTCTGGGCTGGCCTTGTAAGTTTCCTCAGCTCACAGACTATGATAGAGGCAACAGGGTGCTGGTTCTAAGTCGAGTTGCCCTACGTGTGCCACTCAGGACAGAAGCCCTTTTTTGACTGGTTTAAGTCTATGTCTCAAGAATCTTGCATCCGTCTGCTTGGATTCTCCTTCTCCTGCTCATTCCAGTACTCTAGGAAGATCTCGTGAACATGCCTGGACACCTGGAGAATGAGACATACAGAGAGAATCCCAGGTGGCTCCACCAACAGCCAGTCACCTCCCAAAAGCAGATGCAGTTCTGTCTGCTCAGACAAGCTGCAGTTTACCACGGATTTATGAAACCTGAAAGGAGAAGAGCCTCCCAGCTAAATCTAGTCAAATGTTTCAATCAACAGAATCATAACCTAAAAGACTTGTTGTTTAAGCCTCTAAATGTAATGGATTGCTATACGGCAGTAGCTAACCGTTATACGGGGTTAAGAGCAGTAGAGCCTGGATGTGTTTGCAAATCTTTCTAAAACTTATTTCCTTGTATAGGAATATACTATCCTTACCAAATTGTTGTGAGGCTTAAATCTGTACAAGACACATTGCCTTAGACGCACTTAATAAGTAGCAATTACTGCTACTACTGCTATTGCTAATTCTACCACTATTGTAATAAACCAAGAGATATAATAGTGATATTTGAATATGCTACGGAAACACAGAGGAGGTGGCAACTTAACTGTCCCTTTAAGTGACAGGGAAGGCTAAAGATAGGTGGCCATATGTGAACTGAATCTTGAAAATTCTTTCAGGTGTGAGGAGGTGTTGAAAAATCCTAGCGAGAGGATGGCCTATATTGATACCGGAGACAAAAATAATTGGATTTGTATAACACTCCACTGGAGAAAGCATTTTCAGAAACATAGTATATTTGAAATTCACAACATCCTTTCACAGCAGAACATTTTACCTTTATTTTATTATTTAGTGATGGAAATTCTGGGAAGTTTCCGTGAGTTATTTCAGTTCATTCAGTTTGAAAATCATGCAGCTGCCCTTGAACCCAGGCATTCTGCCTCCAAAAAAGGTGATTTTTACATACATCGTAATGATTCTTTGTATATCATATCGTTTCCCTAAATCAATTAAAAGTATTGAAAGTTTATAAAGAAAGGATTTATATAAGCCTGTCACCATGCTTAATTAGGTTAACATTGGGAATTTATGTATCCCACATTCATCTTGTATCGTGTCTGTGTTTATAGTGTTTGTGTGTAAGGGGGGAGGGAGGTTTGGAAGGGAGAGAGAAACAAAGAGAAAGAGAGACAAAGAGCGAGAGAATACATCCCTGATAACGGCAGTCTTTTCTCCCATCACATTAAAAATATTCCAGGTCTAAGAAACAAATTGCTGAAAGTAATGAGAGTTTAGAATGATAGGATTTTCTTTATTTTCTTTAATTGGAAATATGGAGGAATTTGAATTGTTCTTAATACTCAGGAAAAGACTTGACTTTATTTTTTGACATCTAGAAAAATCTTTCTGATATGTGGTATAAAACCTACCTGTTAATGAGTCGAATGTCTCCTGTAACTGAAAACAAAATAAAAGGGTACATTCGCAGCCCGTTAACATCTTTTAAAGGTTTAAGCCACACAGCAGCAAAGGACAAAGTCTAGTCTCTGATGTCAGTAATTTCATTGTAAATCACGTTTAATGTGGTTTTCTAGTTTAAAAATGCCATTTTACAAGTCATTACTTGGTTGTGCGCCTTCAGGCCAGGGGTGGCCCTGATGGAGTAATAAATTTTGATGGAACATTGGCTTATTAACAGTCTCCAAATTATGCTGATAATTGTCCCAGGTTTATAGAGATTACTATGTCATTATGTTTAAATGAGTCTCCAGCATAACCCACTGGGAGCCTGGGCCACAGAGCTGCTGCTAACATTGCCACATGATATGTAGCTGGATTAAGGAAGGCACCATGTTCTCTCAGTTTCTAATAAACTACTAATCATTGTAAACTAAATTCCGGATGCCTATTACCACAGCAGCCCAGATCTTGTTCCTGAGTTCTAGCTCTGTATATCCAATGGTCTACCACTCGAAAGGCCCATATTCATCCTCAGTTCAGCATGAACTAACTGACCCACCTCCTTTTGATAACAGGAAGACCACTCAGAAAAGTGAGCAAAGTATGTAATTAGCCATTTCATAAAACAGGGCAATCCAAGAGCCATTGACCATATGAAAAAGGTGGTCATCTTTTTTCAGGGAAATAGAAATTAAAATCTTAATGAGATACTATCATATACCTACCAACCTGGGTAAAACTGAAAAGGATGGCATCCCAAGTGTTGGTAAAGAGATAGAGCTGGGGGAACTCTCATACACTTCTAGTAGGAGTATGAATTTTTGCAACCAAAGCACTTTGAAAATGTGTCCATTATTTATTGCTTTAGTCTAAGATATACATACCTTATAGTACAATTCCATTTCCAATAGAAATGCATATATATGTGCAACAAGATATATGCACAAAAATGTTCATAGAAGCATTATTCTAATATAGTTGACTCTTGAACAATATGGGAGTTTGGGGCACTGACCTTCCCGCACAGTCAAAAATCCACATATAAATTT
>CAUYSK010037935.1:0-13491 GCA_963575035.1 Avahi laniger | reverse complement strand
TTTCTACATCTGTGAAGAATGATGTTGGTATTTTAATAGGGATTGCATTGAATCTGTAGATCACTTTGGGTAGTATAGACATCTTAACGATGTTGATTCTGCCGACCCACGAGTGTGGTATGGTTTTCCACCTCTTTATGTCCTCTGCTATTTCCTTCCTCAATGTTTCATAGTTCTCCCTGTAGAGGTCTTTTACCTCCTTAGTTAAATATATTTCTAGATATTTTATTTTCTTTGTTGCTATTGTGAAGGGAATTGAGTCTTTGATTTGGTTCTCGGTATGACTGCTATTGATGTGTATGAAAGCCTCTGATTTGTGTGTATTGATTTTATATCCTGAGACTTTACTGAATTCATTTATCAATTCCAGGAGCCTCTTGGTTGAATCCATAGGGTTTTCTAGATATAATATCATGTCGTCAGCAAATAGTGAAGTTTGATCTCTTCTGTTTCCATTCGTATGCCTTTAATTCCACTCTCTTGCCTGACTGCTGTGGCCAGGACTTCCAGCACTATGTTGAATAGAAGTGGAGACAGTGGGCAATCTTGTCTGGTTCCAGTTCTAAGGGGGAATGCTTTCGATTTTTCCCTATTCAGCATAATACCTTATTTTATAACACAAGATATTTCTAATTTCAGGATGAATTTTCTTTAAATAAGGTGAGATGCTCATATGCATGGAGTTTTTAAACACTGATATTTTTAATTGCTGGTCATGACAGAAGTTAATTGTTGCTTCCTTAACAGAATCCTCATTTCACAAACGAGAAATGATGCTAAAGTGCTATGAAAATGTTTAATATTCCTTTATTCCAGAAGTCAACTACTCCAGGGAGAATACATTTCCAGAAGACGTTCCAGGTATTTTAGAAATCTTGATGATACACTCCCCCCTCCTCTCCAAGCCCTGGTTAGCTTGTCTCCTCCCATCTACTCCCAGAGCACTGTGTACTTCCACTTTCACAGAACACAGCCATACTTTATTGGACTTGCCTGTTCACTCACCTGCAAACAACATCTCCATCCCTACCCATTTAGCAGAGCCTGGCACACAGGAAGTCAATAAAAGTTTGTTGACATGAATGACTAAATGCTTTTAAGGCCTATGTGGAAAAAATTTATAGGGATGCTTTACTTAACAGCAGCCAGATTACTACCTTGAAAAGAATAGGAGCTTAAATATTTAGTTGCAAATGAGTAAATCTATGGCTTGAAAAGTTATCTGCAGAAAAAATGTGCATCCCCCTTCAGTAATTTCTATGTTATTAAAATCTGAAATCTAATAAAACTTGATATTTAATAAAACTGAACACAATGTAATCTATATAGGTGATACCACACACCAAAATTCTTGACCTGATCTAGAACACAGTAGACACTGGATCTTCTACACTCTTGTGATAGCAGAAAATTTCTACTTAAACAAGAGATAACTAGTACTAGTACTAAACTAATTTGATAGACATAAAATTATCTTGAGAAAACATAAAAAGTGCAATATTTGGTTATACATTTCTTGTGCTGTTTTATGATTTTCTGCTAAATTCTGACACAATCATAGTTGGAAAGGTATATATTTATTTTTTTAAAACCTTAACAAATTCTATATAAATCTATTAATATTAGGAAACATGGGAATATAAAATGATGCAGTCAACTGTGAAAGACCATACGGTAGTGTCTCAAAATATTAAAAATAGATTACCATATGATCTAGCAATTCCATTTCTGGGTATGTATCCAAAAGAATTGAAAGCAGGGATATAAATAGATATTTACACACTAATGTTCATAGCAGCATTATCTCCAATAGCCAAAGAGTGAAAACAATCCACAAGTCCACCGATGGATAGAGAAACAAAATGGGTATATACAACACAATGGAATATTATTCAGCCTTAAAAAGGAAGGAAATTCTGATATATGCTACAACATGGACCAACCTTGAAAATATTATGCTAAATGAAATAAGCCAGATACAAAAGGACAAATATTGTATGGCTCCATTTATACAAGGTACCTAGAATGGACAAATTCACAAAGGCAGAAAGTAGATGGTTATATCAGAGGTTGTGAGGAGGGGGAATGGGGAGTACTGTCTAAAGGGTACAGAGTTTCAGTATGGGATGAAAATATTCTGGCGATGGGTAGTGGGGATGGTTGTACAACAACGGGAATGTACTAAAGTACTGAAATGTACACTTAAAAATGGTTAAAATGGGCCAGGTGCAGTGGCTCGCTCCTGTAATCCTAGCACTTTGGGAGGCTGAGATGGGCGGATTGCTTGAGGCCGGGCATTTAAGACCAGCCTGAGCAACATAGCAAGACCCCTTGTCTACAAAAAAATTTTTAAAAATTAGCTAGGCCCGGTGGCACACACCCGTAGTCCCAGCTACTCAGGAGGCTGTTGTGGGAGAGGTGGGAGGATCACTTGAGCCCAGAGGATTAAGGATGCAGTGAGCTATGATGGCACCACTGCACTCCTGCTTGGGCAATAGATAGAAATCCTGTCTTAAAAAAAAAAAAAAAAGGTTAAAACGGTAAATTTTATGTTATGTATATTTTACAATAAAAAATTCATAGCAAGTGTTTCATTATTTTTAAAAAACAAGTTTATACTTATTTCTCTACATTTCAAACCTCTAGCCTATGCAACTGATATATACCCCCTCCAAAAGGAAAGAGCAGAAAAAAAAATCATGAAGTTTAAAGACAAACTGTAGAATCTACAGCCCACAAAACAGATGGTCAGTGACTATGTCCACAAGGAATTGTCTTTTATGCCAAAGCAATAAGGAAAAAGTAAGTTTTAAAAAAAAACAACCAACTCTCATTTAAGCTGAAAAATATTTTCAGAAATCTGATTTACAGGTAAAATATGATGGCTATTCTATTTATGAACTATACTTTTCACTAAGAAAAAAAGGATAACACTGTAAAGCATCAAGAAATAACTCTTACTGAGTCAGAACCACACCACTGGCAAAAGCACATGATCGCAAACCGCTAAGTACTGGGCAAAGAACAAAGCACTGAGCATGGGAGAGGCTAAAAGCACATTGAAAAACACTTGAAGCTAAGGCCTGAGTGCACAGAGCTGACACAGAGGCCAGTGATACTAATGGCAGGCGTTGTTTTCCAGAAAGGTTCTAGGGTAAGAGGTAATCGTTCTACGTAAGTAAATTGGATTCTGTTCTTATTCTTCTGTGCTATCAGAGGAAGAAGACAGGAAACAGGTGTGTATGTGGACGAGTCAACCAGACAATGAACAGGCTCTAGGCAGGTATGCCAGGTTCCAATGTTCCCTCTAATTCAGTATTCACATGCAGGGTGGGGATGGTGACAAGGGGGAGGGAGGGGGGAAAAGGGAAATGTCATGTAAGCCAGTGGGCAAAATCAATTATTTCATACTATTTAAAGGGATACTTTTACAAGGGGTGAAAAAGCTAACCTATTTTGAGTTCTCGATTTGCGCTAAGAGGCAAGGTGATGCTGTAGCTGCATTTTTCTCATTTAAACCTCACAGCCACTCCATGGGATTGTGTTCTGTTTTACCAGTTCTGCTGGAGCTGTACAATATATCCTTGTTTTGCTGCTATGGAAACTGAGGCACATACAAGTCGGGTAAACTTGCCTAAAGCCACATATCAGTAAACAACAGAGTTGGGAGGCAAACCTCACGTCTGACTCCAATGCTCAGGACGGGATCACTGCACTACACCGCCTCGATTCCACCCAGACAGGAGAAAATAAGTTGGGAACAAAAATGGAAATGATGGAAAGAAAATATGTGATGATGTGTGCCAAAATAAACTATGAAACATTTACTTTTAAGACGAGATCTTGAAATAGTAGCAAAAAGAAGTCAACTAGCAGGGAGGAGCTGAGCAAGCACTAGAGCAGGGAACTAGACACATTAAGGGCATTTTTGAGTAAGGTCTTCTTAGGGTGCTTTCACCCTCCACACACCTTTTTGGGGGACAGATATTTATCAGGACACCAGACATACCCATTTTCAAATAGATGGACAAAATCGTGTGCCCAAATCAAAAGTTAGTTTTTCCACTTTGAATTACATACACACCTTTGTATGAATCCTGGAAACACGGGCTCTGCAGTCAGACCTGAGGTTGTACCCCAGTTCAATCACTTTTTAGGGGAGGGAATTTGAGTCTCGTGTTATTCTTTAAACAAATGAGGAAATGAGGAGAGAGACACAGACACAGATAATGGAATACGTGCCTTGTGGGATTTTTGTGAAGCAGAAATAAGAAGTGCCTAACACAGGACCTACCATAAAAAGGTCTCTCCATCCCTTTCACCACTAAAAAACAAACAAACATGTCTTCTGAGAAATTAAGGAGTTGATCTAATAAGTTAGAGTTATTTTAATTAGAATATCATCAAATTTTCCAGGTAATTGAAGCTTCGCCCTATAGTCAAGTCTAAAGTTAGTGGGGAAAAGAGCTCCAAGTAAAGGCTTGAGACAGTCTCCTCTGCATCAAGTGAGTTGATTACAGTATCCATGTTAGCTTTCATGAAGTAAGCTTTACTTTATCCTCCTCAACTGTGTTCTGGGTAACTGGGGTAAATAGAGAAAGTGATAACATTTAAATCAAGATATTCATCATTAGAGTAAAATTCTCCATCCAGTAAAAATATGCAGGGTGCTTTCAATGGCATTTATTACAATTATTATTGAATATAAGAAAATACTGAAACTGTTTAACAGTATAGTACCTCCTAGGAGCTGCTGTCACTAGATTAAAATGGGATGGCTAAAAGCAGGGTATGCAGAAGGAAGGCTCTGAAATACAGTGGAGCATGAAGCTGGCAAAAAAAATGCTGCAGAGACCTTGTCTATTGACACAAGATGTTAAAGACACAGGAAACGAACGATACAGTCATGTATCAATTTGTGGCATGAACCCATTTCTATTTTTTAAAATCATATAGACATTTATCTAAACTATATATCTATATCTACAAACAGAAAAAAGTCTGGGCAGATAAACACAATATATTAAGAATAGTTATTAAACGAAGAATGAAGTTTTTTTCTTTTTTCTAACACTCACTTTCTGATTTTTCTATAAGAAAAGGTTTAAAAAATACTAACATGAGTACAAAAAGGAGGGAAAGATTAGTTTCCATAAATATATTACTGACTTGAGATCAATAGGAGAAACAGTCACAGATTAAAAAGAAAGTAGAATTTGGCACACTACTAAGCAGCAATTTGACAGAGTGTTAATCTAATCAGAAAAGGCTTTCAAAATTCTGCTGAAAAAGAGAACATTTTTTGAAGCACATGATATTCACTTGGAGGAAAAAGAAATAGCTTTTTGTTATTTTTTTGCTGTGCTAGAGCATGCTGAGTTTTTACTGCAGGAAACCTATGAGAAGTTCCCTCTACTAATCACACCCAGGTAAGTCATAACAGATGGAATTTATTTCACTTTTGTTCCTACTAATTTGTGAACACTGCTTAGGAAAACTCAACCTGATGGAGCATTAAGTGCTTTCAGGTAATGAGCTACTTAATAATCCCATTAACATATCTGCTTAAAGAGGTATGTGATTGTCATGCTTCCACTAATTTGTTTTTAGAATGATGGTTTAGGACCACTTACAAAGCAATGCTCGAATCTTAATAAACAAGGTTAAAAAATGTAATTAATTATTGATGCAACACAAAGTAATAACAAGAATTGTGTGCAGGAAAAATACTGTTACTGAATTTATAAACTCAATGTGTGCCCCAGAGAATTGAATTACTTACCCACACACTTAAAAATAATTTATGTTGGAGTGTCTGAACTTAGGTTTACATATTATTCTTAAACAAATATTTAGATAAGTTCGCAGGGATGTGTTGCCTTCATTTCCTGGAATCTGAATGGCCTAATCAGGTACCCAGGGATGCCATCATCATTACATATAAGCGCAAGGTGTTTTTCACCATCTCCTATTTCTAGGTTGCAGTGGCACTGACATTGGAATCCAACAGAGTTGGGCCCTCAGCTCTGCCACCTACAAGCTGTGTGATTTTTGGTAATCATCTCACTCAGCTCCTGCAGCCTCATGTATGAAATGGGGGTTGCTACCTTCCATGTGGGGTTACGAGGATTCATTAGATGAATGTACACAAGGCATTCAGCACACTGTCTGGCAGGAAAGAAGTACCTGAAAAAAGCAAGGTCTATCTAGGTTCAAATTCGGGCCCTACCACTTACTAGCTGTGTGAGCTTGAGCAAGTTATGCCTCTCTTTGACTCAGTGTCCCCAAGTGCAAAACAAAGATAATTAGGGTATGTACCCCTCAGGAGGACTGTTGTTCACTTAATACATACAAAGTGCTTACACTGTGCTTTACACAAGCGTTACATGTTAGCGTCCATCGTCAAGTCAACGATGTAGAGCTGAGCAGGATCTGTTGCTGCTGCCTCCTAATAGCTCTTGATGCTATTTTCCTCTGTCAGAGCACTGTCTTCCAGACTATGTTCAGTTTCTCCACATCTAATATCTATTAGATTAAATGAAATGCCCAGAACATAGTAGGCTTTCCGTAAATATTTCTTAAAAGAAATAATGAATAAATTTCCACTCTTTCACCAACTCAATCTCTGTACTTATCTTTTTCAGATGGTGCCTGGAGCAATTGCCCCAACCTCCCAGTCATGGCCAAATGCTTTCTACACTTAATAGATGGTAATTAATTATGTATGTAAGGCTAAATATTAAAAGAAGGGTAAAAACTTTCAATAAGTAATAAATAAATCTTCATTTCATACCATTGCATCAAGATGGCTATTTTCCATAATTTCTTACCCAAGTAAGTAGTATTCAGGGTTTTCAAAGTAATGGTATAATAAATATAATAGAATATCATTGGTTACACATTATGAAGTCTTTAACTATAGAAAATACTGTAATATGACTTACAACTCCCAATCTTCTTATGGTTATTACTCTCCAAGTCAGAGATTATGTCTGGTATACTCTGTATTATTTCCTAATTTATATTTTGCATTTGTTAAAATTAACTTGCAGTCTGCAAACGCACGTAAATGAGAAGAGCAAAGAAAGCTAAGAAAGGAATGGATATGCGGAGTAAAGGCAGCTGCATTAAAAATTGTCAATTTTGCCAAATTTTATTGACTTGAGAAAGAGGCATGTTTTATTTTTAAAGAAAAAGTAAATGTAAAGAATAGAAGTTATATATGATTTAAGAATCTACTGTCCTTTAAAATACAATTAACTTTTAACTTGGGTGTAAGTTAGCAGCTTAACTTATTTGATCTATAAAATGTTTTTGTGCCTGCAAAACAATCTGAAATTTCCCCCAAGGGACCTTTACATGATTCTAAAACAGTGTTTTGCATGGCACTCCCCTGAGTCTTGGGCGTTCAAATCATAAACTATGTCACAGTAACAAGTTCCTTTGAAATGAAATTTATATTTCCAGCCTGGATTGCTGCCCCAAATCTCAGAATCATACATCCGACTGCCTGCTTAGCATTTCCACTTGGATGTCTGTTGGGCACTTCAGATGTGACATGTTCAAATTGAGCTCCTGGAATCGTCTGCCCCACACCTGCTCCTCCTGCTCTCCGTCTGATCTGTCAGCGAGATCTTTCTTTGAAGTATATCCAGAGTCCGAATGCTCACCACCTCTGCTGCTACCATGGTGGTCCAAGTCACCATCATCTCTCTCACCTGGCCTACTGTGCAGCTTCCTAAATGGCTTCCCTTCCTCTGCCCTTGTCTCCCCTTCAATTTATTCTCAAAACAGCAGCCTGAGAGACTCTGTTAACATGTAAGTCACATCATGTCATCAATCCCTCTGCTCAAACTCTCCAACAGCTTCCCAACTTAGAAAAACGTCAAGTCTCTGTCAGCCTTCCTGGTCCCGACTCGCCCACAGCCTGGCCGCATCTCCTACTCTCCTCCTCACCCGCTCTGCTCCAGCCTCACCGGCCACCTCCTTGTTCCTCTCAAGGCAACAAGCACGCTCCCATCGACAGCTCTCTGCCTCTGCTCTTCCCTCTGCCTGGAAGTCTCTCCTCCCAGCTGTCTGCATGGCTGCCTTCAAGTCTTTATTCATATCATCCCTACTTTGTTTCCTTGATCATCAAACTCTTGGAAAACCAGCAACCCTGTTGGAAAGGATGCTCCTGACTCTGGCTTGTTGTTCAAAGCAGTTTCTAGGCTGAAATATAGATTACTGGTATCTGAGTCTTTCTTCAAGATCATGCAACCTAAAATTGCCCTTAATTCCTCTTAAATAAAACATCATGACAGTGAAAAAAAAAACAAACAAACAAATAGCACCTTCTCAGCAAGGCCTTCCCTGGTCGCCCTGTATAAAACCCCAAACTGCGTATCCCAACACTCCCTCTCTCCACACCGTGCTTTTTCTCCACAGCACTTATCACCACCCAACACACCATATACTCTGCTTCTTTATTATCATTTTTATTGGCTGTCTCCCCACACTAGAATTAAAACTCCACGAAGGCATGGATTTTTGTCTGTTTGGCTATTTTACCTCCTGAGCCAACAATAGTGTCTGGCATATAGTAGGCAATTGATAAATGTTCGTTGAATGAATGGATGGATGAACTTCTCCAAAATTTAGTATTATTAGATAGTATGTTTAACCTTATCACATTAAGTACACAGACAGAAGTCCAAGAATTGTCACCAAGTTAGTAGGACACTTTGGGAGGGATGACAAATTGCTCATTCATTATCTCAGTCACTGGGAAGACAGCAGTGAGCACACACAGATATGGCACCTGTCCTCATCGAGCTTACAGTCAAAGTGCAGGAGTGCACTCCCCTACCCCCACACCCACAATCAGAAGGTGTCTGAGTAAAGCCAAGATCAATTGGTCCCCTGTTTTCCAAGCTAGCAACCTGTGAATTAAACTCCATTCTTTCGTCTCCCTCACCTTCTAAACCAATTAACCAATTCGTCATCAAGACCTCTTGAGTCTATCTCAGGAATGCTCCATATCCAGTCCAACTCTCTGACTCCACTATCACTCGTTTCCCCAGCCTTCATTATCTGCCACCTGAGAACTACGGTATTCTCCAAACTAGCATCCTGCCTCCAGCATCTGCCCTCTCCAGTTTGTCTTACACACTGCGGCTGGAGTTACCTTCCCCCAGAACAAATGCTATTCCCTTTCTTAAATTTCTTCAGTAGCTTCCCATGGCCTACAAAAGGATACGCAAGGTCCTGCATAGTTTGGTCCCAAACATACCTTGACAGGTGCATCAAACACAACTTTGGGTTTTTTTGAGGGGTTTTGACCCAGATACCATTCCCTGTCTGGCTGCTTGGCAAATATCCATTAACCATCATTCAATACTCAATTAAAATGTCACCTCTGGGAAGCTCTCTCCAATTCCCTGCAGAAAGGATGCTCCCACAACATTCCTTCTCTATGCACCCACAACATTTTTTTATACTTCTGGTATAGCACTGAAAACATTATCTGTTATTGTTTGCATAGCTTCCTTGCTCACTACTGAAGGGATCGTGTCTTATTTATTTTCTGACACTCTACTAGAGGGCCTACAACAGAAAAGCACTCAATAAATAACTTGAATAAATGAATCAACAGCACTGCCACAAAGAGCTTTCTCACACGGGCCTGAAATCGGTTCCCCAGCATGGCTTCTACCTACTGATACTTGCTCTGCTTGAGATCACAGAGAACACAACAAACTCTTGTTCACATGAATGGCTTTCTTATTTGAAAACAGCCTCAGGTCCTTCTGGGCATTTCTTCTCCAAGAGAAGCATGACTAGTTCCTTCAGCCTTTTTTCACGTGTCACAACCTCAAGTCTCTTTGCCATCCTGGTCATGGTTCTTTTCGACACATTCTAGGTTACTTAGAAAGATGTTACTCAAAATCAAATGAATATCATTTCCTTTGTTGTAGTTACTACTCTTCAATTAATCTACCTAAAAGAAAATTGATATTTTGGGGTTTACACTAATTGTTGGTTCACATGACCTTACTACAGACTGAAAATTATTTCTAAATGTTTAAAATAAGATTAATTTGCTTTCATTATGAGTGTAATGTTCATAAAACGTTTTTGTAAGCTAAAAACAGGAAGATAAAACAAATCCCACCAACTAAAGACATCTAATCCATTGCATATATTTTAGTAAATTAATATTTTAATGCATTAGGTTTTGTTTCCCATTTCTCCAACCATATGATATATTCAATTAATACATATTGTACATATAATAAGCATTAAGTATTTCTAGTTGATGATAGTTGCCATTTATTGCACACTGACCATGTGCTATTCTAACAACAATCTTGCAAGTTAAGTATTATTGTGATTTAGAGCTGAGTATACTGAAGGTTGGGAAAATTAAGTGAGTTGCCCAAGGCCACATATTTTTTTCTCAAATTTTTTATCAGTGAGGAATGTAAAAGAGTATATAATTATGAAGAGCAGTTTGTTGAATTTGGATATACGGATAGACCTATGTAACCTCTTCACTGATCAATATACAGAATATTTTCGTCATCACACCAGCAGGTTCCCTGGTACCCATTCCCAGTCAGTTCTCCCACCCAGGGATCACCACTGTTCTGACTTCCATCCTTCACTCGCCTGTTCTTGCATCATATAAATGGGACCATTCAGTATGTACTCTTTCGGTCTGTTTCCTTTGTTCAACATGATGTTACTGAGACTCATTCATGTTATTGCCACTCAGTATTCTATACAGGAATACACCACAATTTAATTATACTGCACTAATTATTATACTATAATTGCATAATTAGATCAAGTCTTATAATTATATTATTAATTATACCATAATTAACCCATTCTCCTGTTTATGAACATTTGGGTTACTTTCAGCTTTGGGCTAGTTTGAGTAAAGTTGCTTAAGTTTCTTGGTAAACATGAACTCTTTTCTCCTGAGTATATGCCTGGGCATAGAATTGCTGGGTCATAGGATAGGTGTATATCTAGCCTGAGGAGATGCTGCCAAACAGTTTCCCAAAGTGACAGAATTAATTTATACTTTTGCTAGCAATGTGTAAAAGTTCTTGTTGCTTTTTATCCTCACCAGTATTTGATTTTTGTCAGTCTTTTTAATGTTAGCCATTTCTGATGAGTGTGTATCTTGTGGTTTTAGCTTGCATTTCCCTAATCTGCAAAGATAGTGTAGACTTTTAAAATGTTTACCGATCATTTTGTTATCTTCTTCTTAAAATTCCTGATTTTTTAAAAAAAAACTGGGCTGTGCATTTTGTTGTTGTTGTTGTTAGGAGTTGTTTATATGTTCTGGCTATAAATTCTTTGTCAGATATGTGCATATGTATGTCTGTGTATATATGTGCAAAAATAAAATAAAAATATTTTCCCGGACTGTGGCTCATATTCATTGTTAATGGCTATGTATTATTTCAACAATCTGATGTATATCACTATTTATTCTCCTACTGCTGGACATTTAGACTATTTCTAATTTTTGCTTTAATTAAACACTTTGATGACCCAAATTTAAAATTTTACCTGTATCTAATTTTCCTTAATCTACATTCACTAAATCAATGTATATGACCATTTGGTACTGATAGAGACAGAGCCTCAGAAAATATTCTATCAATTAATATTAGTACCAAATATATTGTGCATGAGAATACCCACTCACCATGTCCTCACCAACCATGGCTTTTTTACCCCCATTTTTTAAATCAGTTTGATAGGAAATTAGTATTTCATTGTTTTAATATTTAGTTCAATGATTACTAGTAAAATTGAAAATATTTTTGTTTAGCCATTTATATTCTCACTTTTATAGTCTGTTCATTTTGCGTGTATGTGCATTTAACAAGGAGTCTTTAGAGTTTTTCTCGCTCACTAAAGGTATCAAGTTTTCTTTTCATATAATATCTTATTACATTTTTATTTTATATTTACTGTAATCATTTTCCAAGATGTAATGTGCTTTGTACTTTTAAAATTTTTATGTAGTTGAATTTGTGATCACATCCAAGCTCAGAAATATATTTTCCCTACAATATTCCCTACAAATATGTGTACTTCCCTATAAATATTCACATAATAACTATATTCTTAAAGGTTTAAAAACTACTTAACTCCTTAAAGACAGGTGGGAGAGGTACAGGAAAGAGCTCAGGCTGGAGAAGTATCAAGGGTAAGATCGTGCAGGATCTTAAAGATCTTAAAAATGAGTTTGTACTTTATCCTGAGGGCAGGGTAAGCCACTGAAGGAGCAATCATGGAGCAAAGTGTTCAGATATGCATTTTAGAAAGACCACATCAGCCATAAGAAGATAAGGAACAATGTGCTGGAGGAAGTCAAGCGTACAGCCGAGGAGCCTACTTAGGGCCCCACTACTAGGAAGATTAAGTCCTGACTCAATACTCTTCTTTTTCAAACTTTTTATGCAACTTTCACATATTTATATTTCCAGATAAACTTTGAAATTATTTAGTCAATTTCTCTCCTATACACCCCATACCACCCCAATCCAACTGTGATTTTATTTGGAATTACAATAAATGCTTGAATTAATTTATGAAGAATTATAACTTGATTATATATAATTCTCCCTAAGGTTTTTAAACAATTGCTGCTAAGCCATATCTCCTTTCATCACATATTTTTGCAAAGACAATGTAGGGTTGTTGGCAAAGCAAAAAACAGAAGGGAAACAGGCAGAATTAGAAAGTCTTAATAGCTTGATGCAAAGTACAGGAAATGTCAAAAAACCAAAGGGAAGCAAAAGGTAAAGGGACTAAGTCTTCTTTCTTTCCTTTTTTTAAAATTTAAGCCACACATTCCAAACCTACTTTTTCGTTTCTTCTTCTTTTTTTAAGCAATACATTCCGAATCTATTTTTTTAAATAAATTCATTGATTGATTACAGAGATGGGGTCTTGCTATGTTGCCCAGGGTTCAAGCAATCCTCCTGCCTTGGCCTCACAGAGTACAGGGATTACAGACGTGAGCCACCATGCCTGGCCCCAAAATGACTATGTCTAAGCCCAGAAAGTAGACTAAGCTTTTGAAGAGAAAACATATGGACAGTTGTTAACTCAGTGTAAAACAAAGGTATACCTGGGTCCCAACAAAGAAAGAAACTTATTTTCCCAAAGCCAAGAAGTGAATAAAGAAAAAACATCCAGAATCCACAGCAAACTGAAGTCTTACCTAAATAACCACAAGCCATATGGCGGGGCCTAACAACCAAAGGAGCAGAAAAGACCCTGGCGGAGAATTAAGTACTTTAAAACAGGGCCAGCCTCAGTGAAGAGTAATTGTATGTGGCTTCACTCAATCAGTTACAGTCTTGAGTCTCTCACACCACAGCGAAGTGAAGCTGCGAACCCAGGAACTTTGTGACCTGGAGCACAGGCAAGTTGGAGGTAAAAGGCGACGGCAGAGAATGGAGGAAAGCTCGGGGAGGGAGG
>CAUYSK010037931.1:0-34337 GCA_963575035.1 Avahi laniger | reverse complement strand
GCAGAAGAAGAAAGAAAACCCAAAAAGCAGATCCCATACAGAAGATCAGGAATCAGAATACGATCCGGCTTTGAAACAGCAGAGCCAAAGTTAGAAAGTGATGGTGCAATGCCTTTAAATTCTGAGGGAAAATATGTCCAGCCTAGAATTCTGTATCTAGCCAAACCACCGGGTCGGGGAAGGGCGTTTGCAGACGCCCAAGTTCTCAGAGAGGTCGCCTCGTACAAGCCTATGTCAAGAAGTGGCTCTGAGGCCGGGCGCGGTGGCTCACGCCTGTAATCCTAGCTCCCTGGGAGGCCGAGGTGGGTGGATTGTTTGAGCTCAGGAGTTCGAGACCAGCCTGAGCAAGAGCGAGACCCCCGTCTCTACCAAAAATAGAAAGAAATTAATTGGACAGCTAAAAATATATAGAAAAAAAAAATTAGCCAGGCATGGTGGCGCATGCCTGTAGTCCCAGCTACTCGGGAAGCTGAGGCAGGAGGTTCGCTTGAGCCCAGGAGTTTGAGGTTGCTGTCAGCTAGGCTGACGCCACGGCACTCTAGCCCGGGCAACAAAGTGAGACTCTGTCTCAAAAAAAAAAAAAAAAAAGAAGTGGCTCTGTTCCACCAAAATGAGATCAAGATGAGGAAAGGGAAGGGCACGGGTCTAGGCAATAGCAGCTCTAACCCAGGTGACAGGTGCCGACGGGTGCTGAGGGGCTTCAGGACAACGGTGTGCTGTGGCCAGGGCACCAGTGTCATTGCCTCTCAACTGTAAATTCGCCCTTCCCCTTCCTTGAGCCTTCCGCTTTCTTTGTGGTGCTGGAGCTGGACCCTACGAACATTTCTCCCTTGCTCACTGTCACAATGTCAAGCCTTGTCACAGAGGGCACTTGAGGACATTGCAAGAGGAAGGGCCTTCTCGCGGGTTTCAGGCTTATTTTTCTTGCTTTCCTGGCGAGGCCGCCAGCAGGACCCCAGCGGGCGCTTTCCCAGCGAGCCTGGCCCGCAGCTCGGCCTCGGCGCCCGGGCTCGCTGCCTTCCCCGCCAGCCCGAGGCCCCGCCCTGCCGTGGGTGCGCTCCGCTTTCTTCAGAGTTCTCTTTGTTCCTCTTAGTGGTTATTTCCCTAATTACTAGCGAATAATTCTCTATATTAAATTTCCTCTGTTCCCGTTACTGGCGTGGTGTCTGTCTCCTGACTGGACCCTGACTGACTGCACAGTGCCATAAACCCGGGAACACCGTCGCATCAAAACGAGTGGCGTAGTGGCACTGGGGCCACTGCAGAGGGGAGGTGTCTTCGCAAGGATATGTGAGGGTGGACGTGTGTGGGAGAGCCAGCTCTTCTGCGGAGAGAAGTCACTAGATGACACGAAAAATTTGAAAACGCTAGAAGGTACGCTACAAGTATGTTTAGAAGCCTGGCTGTCATGACCAGAAGAAAGAGCCAGATGCTATGAAAGTTACTGCCTTTGGGGAGCAATGGAGAGGCCTTGGGAGTGGGCGGAGAACTGCTAGCTTTTGTTACATGCCTTTTAGAACTATGACAGTCCCCTCTCCTGGGGGTACATTCCAAGACCGTGGTGGGTGCCCGAAACCTCGGTCAGGGCTGAGCCCTGCGCCTGTTAACGCTATGTGTTTTCCAATTCGTAGCAGGTGGCTGCTGAGTGACTGGCGAGCGGGTGGCGTGTACAGCGTGGGGGAGCTGGACAGAGGGGTGATTCGTGTCCAGGTTGGGTGAGAGGGTGACAAGAGACTTCATCATGCTACTCAAACTGCGTGCAATTTAAAACTTATGAATTGTTTATTTCTGGAATTTTCCATTTAATACTTTTGGACTGCAGAAGGTGAGACTGAGGATAAGGAGGGACTTTACTTACTTTATTTTTAAATTATTTAAATGTATTATCTTAAAACTTTTAATTTATTCATGATATCCAAAATGTGGAAACAGCCCACATGTCCATCAACAGATGAGTGGATAAGCAAAATGTGGTATAGACACACCATGGAACATTATTCAGCCTTAAAAAGGGAAGGAATTCTCACACGTGCTACAGCATGGATGAAACTTGAAAACATTATGCTAAGTGAAATATATCAGTCACAAAAGGACAAATATTGTGTAATTGCACTAACATGAGGTACCTAGAGTGGGCAAATTCATAGAGACAGAAACTGGGGTTGTTGTCAGGGGCTGGGCAAGGGGAACAGGAAATGACCGTTTAGTGGGGACAGAGCTTCCGCTTGGGAAGATGAAAAAGTTCTAGAGGTGGATGATGGTTGCAAAACAATGTGAATGTATTTAATACCACTGAGCTGTACACTTAAAAATGGTTTAATGGTAAATTTAACATTATATTTATTCTGCCACAATAAGAAAAGTTAAATTTAATAAAATTGGTGCATTCAAAATATGGGTCACTGCTAGAAAGAACATTAATTCATGCTTGATGACTTGCAATAATATCATCTGTGAGTAAATTAAGCATTAGCTTGAGAAAGATGTTTGGGGTATTTTATTTTATTATTTACCATGCCAAAATTGTCTCTTCTCTGTCTTACATATTAAATGGCCACACTTTGCTTCCTTTATTTCAAACATAGTTACACCAGAGAAAAGCACATAAACAATAAAGAGCAATTTCTTTTTTTTCTTTCTTTCTTTTTTCTTTTTTTTTTTGAGACAAAGCCTTGCTCTGTGCCCTGGCTAGAGTGCAGTGGCATCATCCTAGCTCACAGCAACCTCAAACTCCTGGGCTCAAGTGATCCTCCTGCCTCAGCCTCCCTAGTAGTTGGGACTACAGGTGCACCCCACGATGCCCAGCTAATTTTTCTATTTTTAGTAGAGACGAGTTCTCACTCTTGCCCAGGCTGGACTCGAACTCTTGACCTCAAGCAATCCTCCCGCCTCGGCCTCCCAGAGTGCTGGAATTACAGGCATGAGCCACCGCGCCCGGCCAAAGAGCAACTTTCCGATAAGATATTCCATGACTTGCTGAGGGGAAATGTTAGACCCCATTCAGGCAGGATTTGAGGATCTAATAGTATCATGGCTGCTAGGCACAGGGTACGCAAAGATAAATAATATTTCCTCAAAATATCCCCTTCGGTTTAATAGGAGGGAGAGACAGAAAGAAAGGGCCTGCAATCTAACGTGACCTGGGGAGAGCGCGCGGTGGGCAGGGGACACGGTGGCCCAGGAGGGCGCTGTCTGGTCAGCGTGTGGAGAGGAGCTCGGGACCGCACCACAGAGCTCCGGGACTGGGTCTTCACGGGCGAGTGAGAGTTTGTCGCGTGGCCACAGGTACGGAGGTGAAGCCCGGCATCGTTTGAACGCCCGGGCACGTTCCCGCTGCCGACTCTGCTGCTGCTGCAGACGGGTCGGTTTCCAGCCTGCGCGGTGGGGCGAGGCGCCCCGAGCGCCCCCTCGCGCTCTGCACCGCGCACTCGTCCGCCAGCCCGACCAGGGAGGGACGAGCTGTCCCAACGGGTGCCCGAGACGGTGCGCGGGGGAGTCGGGAAGGTGCCCGTCTCCCTGTGTTGCCGCAACAGCACGCCGCGGCCCGGGAAGCTGACGCGTAAAGGGAGTTTCTCGCGCGCGGTTCTGGAGGCTGCGAAGGCCGGTGTCGAGCGGCGTCGGGGGCCGAGCTCGCTCCTGCGACAAACCCACTCCCACGTGACAGTGTTCATCCGGAGCCGGGGAAGAATCTAGGATCGAAGAGGTACTATCTGTCACCTCCCGAGCCACGCGGCTCCGCCTGGGCTTGCTGCTTTGGCAGGAAAACGGTGCTGGCCTTGAGCCGCGGAGTCCGGCAGCTCCGCATCTGCACCCGCCTGCCGCCGCCTCTGTCGGCATCGCGCACAGCTGCCCCCCAGCGTGTGGCAGGAGAGGACATTTCTCTGTGGCGGTGTGCGACGAGTCCTCTGTGCGAGCCATGTGGCCGGCCAGGGACAGGGAGGGGCACAGACCGAGAGAGAACTCGCTTTGTTTCATAACCGCGATCTCAGCTCGGTGGTAAGTGCTAGAAGCCCCAAAACCCTGGGTGGGTTTTTTCCTTCCTTTTGCTGTTAGCATAGCATGCTTGCTTAATTTCCAGCAAGCAGAAGAGTTTCTGGTGATCAATGTGTAGCACCTAGGTGGGGTTTTAATCAAAGAATTCGCTTCGAAGAGCCAAGCCTTCTGCAATAAGAGGCAGTGGTTTAAATCCCCATTCCTCTCCCTCCTGCTCCCGGCCCGGTCTCGTGATGTGGCCCAGAAGCTTCCGCGTCCTGTTGTGCAAACGCCTGAGCCCGTCACGTGGCCGCGCAGAACCGCAGCACGGGCGACGCCGCCGGCCAAGGCTGGTGGAAACTCGTTCTGGTGAAGCGCGAAATTAGAGACAGGAAGCAAAAAAGATGCTGAAGTGTTTTGTGCCAGAGATAGTGGAAAGTGGATAATTAGTTTTTGGAGCTCGGATTTCTAGATAACAGCTTTCTGACAATTCACATTCTTATCAGTAAAATATCCTGCCTTAGATTTAAAACATTTTCAAGTCATACTATTTTGTAAAAGCAGTGAAGAATATATGATTGTAACCATAAAGGGGAAACATTTTAATACAGCAAATACATCTGAAATTCTACCCCCTCAGCATGTTACTATCCCCCGTCTGTTCATATTGTTTTCTGTAACTCTAATCATTCGCATATTCCACCTTTCCCCTGGCATGTTGTGCTTTTATGTAGCTCCCCTGAGGAGTTTTGATTATATACAATATTTCCGAAACCTTAGAAATTTTTTTAAGCGTAAAGTCATCGGGAAGGGGCTGCCATACTGTTTTTCTCTGTGTTGTTAAGATTAATTTGATATTTATTAAGAACCACCAATGAATTACATGTCTATACCAGTCTGTGGGGTGGGTTAAAAGCTACAAAAAACCAACCCCCAAACAAACAGGTGTTTGTGGATCTTTTCTCCAGGAATGGGGAAAACAGTATCCCTCTTTAATTCATACTTATTCATTGGATCAAATATTAATTGGCTACCTACCGTGCGTGGGCAGGGCGTGTGTAGGATCACCACGGCCTGCCCTCCGGAGCCACATGGGGCCTCAGGTGACGTGACGGGAGGGACACTAGGCTGTACAGCATACGGAGGACAAAGAACTGAGCGTGGCCACAGTGATTTGGGAGATACCATGGCGGGATTGTTGGAGTTAGGGAACAGACAGGAAAAAACACAGAGAAGACATTCAATTATCAGAAATTAACAAAAGCGAAGTCACTGAAGAAGGGACCTGTCAGGCCAGGGAGGGGGACAGTGAGCAGTCCACGCTGGCTGAAGGTTGGCGGCTTCAGAAACGATGCAGGCCCACGGCGCGGAGCCCAGCACGGAGGGCCTAGAAACCCCACTTAAACGGGAACTCCCAGAGGTAAGTGACTTCAAAATGGGCTTCAAGACATGAATCTGAGCAGTTTTGTTCCAGATCAGCTGAATGGGGCCAGCCTGCAGGCAGAGGGCACGTGGAGGGACCGGGAGCGGGTGGCCAGGTGGAGCTACTGGGACAGAAGAACAGCCAGGGTGGGGCATTTCAGGGGAGGGACAGGTCAACGGCTACTCTGAGGTCCTGAGTTTGGGGTGATGGGAGATGCCACAGACTGAAAGGGACCCTCAGGAGGAGGACCCAGTTTGAGGCCGGCCCTCAATCCAGCTGTCGCGCGTTTTCGGTCCAGGTGAAGGGCTGAGCTCGGGGCAAAGCGGAAGGAGGCAAGAGACAGATCTAGATGGATGAGGTCTCAGGAGGAGGGCGTTCCAAGGGACAGGAACAGAGGAGGGAGCTTTTGGGGTGCCCACATTTAAGGAGAAGAGGAAGAGACAGAGGGCACCCCAGGAGCTACCTGCAAATACACTGCCGTGGGGGCCGAGGGGGCGCTTGCGGGGGACCACGTGAAACACATTGGGGACTACACGGATGCTGAGCTGGAAGCAGACCGGAAGCTGAGAAGCGACACTGGCCCCTTCTGAGCACGTGGCTGGTGGAAGCGGAGAGGAGCGAGAACTCGGGGAGTGGCTTCAGCTGTGGTGGGTGGCTGCTCAGACTCGCCCTGGGCCTGCCCTCCCGCAGCACTGCTTGGCAGCGGGAAGATTCCCCGATGATTGTAGAAACCTGACTGCAGTGGAGTAGACAAAGCTCAGACGTTAACAGCTCAGTGAAAAGAGAAAGGGGCGGAAACTGGAGTTCAGCTTCCTCGCTGGGCGCGGCCCCCACCGTCTGCTCTGGGCCTTGGCCGAGCCCCTTTGCCACGCCCGTCCCTGACACCACCTGTCCTGGGCAACTACGTCCAAACTACGACGGCCCCGAAGGTAACAGATTGAAAGAATCTCCGAGTTGGAAGGGGACTCGGAGGTAACTGCTGGATTATAAGCAGGCATGAGCCGAACTGCTGCCTGGGCCAAGCCTGCCCTGCCCTTTTTGATAGAGATGTGCGGTGCACGGCCACACCCATTGTCTGCACATTAGCGGTGGCTGCTTTCGTGTGACAGTGGCCGGATTGTGTAGCAGCATCAGAGACCTTTTGGCTCATAATATCCAAAATATTTACTATCCAGCCCTTCACAGAAAACGTTTGTGGGACCGGGGCTGAGTGGCCGGCCGGCTAGCTAGCTGTGCTCTGTGGTCAGACGGGCTCTCTCTTTCAACACGGGCAAATTGTGATGTTTTTAAAAAGCACCAGGAATACTTTTTGGAAGTCAGAGTTTTCCAGCAAGTGGCTTTGGCTGGACTCCAGATAGCTTCTATTCAGTTAGCGGTCGAGCTGGCCGGGACGCAGGGTGTGAAAACAATTCTCAGACTCACTTTTGTTTGGGCTCAATCCCTGGGCCTTTCAGCCAGCACAATGGAAGTGCTTCGGTCAGCAGGGTCAAGGAGGATGACCAGAGCGAGATGTGCAAACGCCATTATAGGCTGTGATTAGAGGCTGGGACGTGTGCTGAATTCCCTCCAATCACGTGATATGAGCTAAGGCCACCATTTATCATAAAACAAACTGCCCAGCTCAGGGAGGCCTAGAATAGATGACAACTGCATTTTAAAATGTTTTGTGCAAGTAAACGAAGCATAGTCATTTTGGAAAACAGGGAAGCAAAGCTTAAAAATAGCTGAAAGGTTTTCAAATTTTCATATTTTTGTGTCCCTGAGGGATTTTGGTTGCTTTGGTTCTTAAGTGAGATGTGAAGTGGGGCCTTTCACTAGTTTGCAAGCATCAGGGGTCTTTTGTTTTTGGATAGATGCACAAAGGAAAGTCAGTTAAGATTGGGGGAGTAAATCCACCAACCTGTTGTGAATTTACACAAAAATATGAAAATTTGAAAACCTTTTCATGCTTTGGTGTTTGTGCTTTCACCAAAGGTGTCTTGATTTGGGGTGTGTGTGTGTGTGTGTTTGCTTTTAACTTGGGATTTATTGGACTTTTGAATATATGGATTGGATCTTTCATTAATCCTGGAAAATTCTCTGCTGTATCTTTTCAAATATTGTCCAGAGAGGGGATTTCCTTCTCTGTCTCCTTTCATTCTAATATATTGAAGAGACATGAACAAGACCTTCTCTTTCCATTCTTTATGTGTCTGAGCTGCTTTTTCACACTTTGTATTTCTTTGACTCTCGCTGCTGCATTCTGGATGATTTTTCAGTTCACCAGTTATTTCTTGAGCTGTGTGTTAAATCCATCTATTGAGTTTTTAATTTTAATTATTATTTTTTAATTTCTAGAACTTATTTTTGGCCATTACTTATCATTTCCTGTTCTCTGCACATATTTCTAATCTTGTCTTGTAGTCCTTTAAACGTTTACATTCTGTGTCTGATAATTCTAAAATCTGATGTCTTTGTAGGTCTGTTTCTACTGTCCCTTGTTCCCGTTCACTCTCAGTCGTGGGGCCCCATTTCTTTGTGCATGTAGCAAGTTTTTATCTGTGAGCTGTGTGAGAGTAAATAAAACTGAATTTTCCTTGTTGCTGAAAGGGAAAGAGACCATTACTTCTTCAGTAACTGCTTTCTGGAAAATCACCTGTGAGCTTCTTGGAGACGAAGGATGAAGATGATTCCTTCTGCGGGGATTTGCGGGTGCCTTCTCAGTTTGGAAACAACGTGAACCCAACTCTCAGCTTGAAGGAATTTTGTCCAACTAGTTATCTGGATTCAGGCTGCAAATATGCACGAGGACTAGCTCATGGCGCTAAGTTGTCTGGGGCAGGACGGCCCCTTTCCCCTCAGCACCAAGGGTGACCATGGGCACGGTCGCTTGCTGTCTCAGGAGGGAGAGTTTTCTCATTCTCTTTTTCTTTCTCTAATCTTTAAGCTAGTGTGTGATCCTTTTGACACCGGCTTTAGGTGCCCACTAGACTCCATGGATGAGCCCTGGACTTCACCCTTGACCCCTTGACCCCAGTGCGCCACGAGGCCATGAAAACCCAGCTCAGGTTCATCGCGACTCCTTTCTTTCTGCCCATTGTGCGCAGAGAATATGACAGGAAATCCCGCTGGCTCTGTCTTCCAGTTATATCCGGCACCTGACCCCTTCACATCCCCTCAACCGTGAGCGCCAGCCCGGGTGGGTGCGCCAGCCTCCTAGGTGGTCTGTTCTCAGCACGGCAGCAGGAGTAGCCCTTTTTAAGTCAAATAATGCCACCTCTCTGCCCTGAACCCTGAGATGGTTCCTCATTTCACTTAGATCAAAAGCAAAGTCTTTACAGCGACCGGATCCCAGGGCCTCCCTGTCACCCTACCCTTGCAGCCTCCTGAGCTGCCGCCGCCCGCAGCCCGTGAGCTCGACGCCCAGCCCCTCCCAGGGCCTCCTTGGCCATGCAGGTCCCGCTCTTCACCAGACACCTCTTGCCTTCAAGGCTTTGCTCGAACGTCGCTCCTCCAGTGAGGCCTACCCTGTCAGGGTCTGATTTTCAGTAGAAATGTTTATCTTCACATTTATTTGTTCACCAAGAGTTAGGCAGCTCCAAGAAATGCCAAGGGTGGAGGTGCCTCAGCCGCTGGTAGAGATGCATGAGCAGGTCCAACTGACTGCGTATTTGGGAAAATAAAAATTTCATTAAAAAAGAAAGAATTAAGGCCGGGCGCCGTGACTCACGCCTATAATCCTAGCACTCTGGGAGGCCGAGGTGGGCGGATTGCTTGAGCTCAGGAGTTCGAAACCAGCCTGAGCAAGAGCGAGACACCGTCTCTACTACAATTAGAAAAAAATTAATTGGACAACTAAAAAATATATAGAAAAAATTAGCCAGGCATGGTGGTGCATGCCTGTAGTCCCAGCTACTCGGGAGGCTGAGGCAGGAGGATCGCTTGAGCCCAGGAGTTTGAGGTTGCTGTGAGCTAGGCTGACGCCACGGCACTCACTCTAGCCCGGGCAAAAGAGCGAGACTCTGTCTCAAAAAAAAAAAAATAATAATAATAATATAAATTAGGTAAAGAGAAAAAGATTAGAAGAAAGACTGCATTGCATAGAGGTGAAGAGTATGAATTCGGAGCCACGACTGGATTCATATCCTTGCCCTGATATTTACTGGTTCTGCAACCTTGAAAAACTAGTTAATCTTCCTGTGATTCAGTTTCTTCATCTGAAAAATGGAAATCGTAACAGTGCCTAATCATAGGGCCATGGTGAGCCCTGGAATGCTCAAAACATTAAAAATCACTTTGAACTGTGCTTGGAACGCAAATGCTAAATAAATTTAGCTTACTGTTATTTTAGACATGGCATTTAAGAGTAGTAACTCCACAAATGGATCATTACTCAGTAGAAATTTTGAAAAGGAGTAATAATTAACAATGCAGAAATTTTATCATAAAATCTCAAAAGCTTGCCTACATTTCCCACAGGGAAGTAAATGAATACTTCATATATGTAATAGTTTGTTAAAATTTATTAAAATTAGAAAATAAATTTATTCAACACTTATGGAAGACTCATAAGCATCATGGGAAGGGATTTGATGTTTTAGGAATACATAAGACATTGCTACCAACTTCAAAGACCCTAAATTTTAGAATATAGCATATATTAGAAGAACAGTATAAAATTTTCAGGCATTTTAGAAATGTTACCTTGAGTGATATAATTATTAAGGTAATTGCACCCAGTGCATTTAGAAAAGATATTGGGTAAATACAATTGGCTGAAGAGTCTGCACAGCGGAGACATTTATGACCTTGAACGACTTAAGTAAATATAGGTTATTACTCAATTCTGAATATCCCACCTGTCTTCACAAAATCACAGCGTAAAGTCAAATGTATTAATGCTAAATGTGATGTTGATAATCTACTTGATAGGTTTATGCTACAGACCACATCCTTGTGTGTAAGTGCTAGAGAAAATATTAAATATGCTTCATGGTATTTCATAGCATTGACCTTAAACCAGCCATGAGAATAAACACAGCGGTGTAGACCTACAGCCTAAAACAAATATGAGTTTTATCATTAATTTGCAAGCAAATATCACTTTTAATAAAATTTGAAAATATCACCCTTGGCTGTTTCTAGTCAATTAAATTATGCTTATCATCAGATGTAGTCTTACAAAGGATGAGAACATTTTAATGTACTAGAATATTTTTAATATTTATAAAATTGTGGGAAAGAATGGAAGTAATAATGAAATATTATTTCCGATGTTAGTATTATAATGATTTCTAACATATTTTTGTCCTTCCCATTTAGTCCTCTGTGAGATAAGAGAGGGGAACATTATCATCCTCATTTTACAGATTAATCATTTGAGGCTGAGAAAAGAGTTTGTGAGACGGAAGCAGTTCCAGCCGTCTAATTGCCCAAATGACTGATTCATGCTGTTGAGAATTTTCTCAAGCTCTTATGGAGTCATCAATTGACCAGCATTTTGGATTATCTAGGTGTTTGGTTCTTTTTTTTCTCCTTCTGTTTGGTCTAGTTTTTGAGGCACCTTGCTGATTATTTTTTCATGGGTTCACTCGCTCATTCATCAGAAGTATCTTGGTTACTTAGACTCCACCCAGCACTGCTGAGCGGTCGTACATGAATATGATGCGTCTGCTTTTCAGTAGCACAATTCAGAAAGTCAGACTTTTCTGCCTCAAATCTTTCATTAAAGGAGACAATTAATTATTGAGATTTGAAAATTGTTTTTTTAATCTTAAACTCCATAATGACAAAAATTATGTCTTATTCATCTTTGAAGCCTAGTTCCAATATTAAATCTGTTGGATGATGGTTTATCTTTTATCTGAATTAAGTTTTTCTGTGATGAATGTGATAAATATTAATGGCTATAGTTGTAAACACCAATGATTTTTTTTTAATTAGGTAAATTGGTGTAGCATAGCCCTACTCTCTGTTAAATTTGTGTCCTATAAATCCCTCATATATGTTAGGATTAAGTAGAAGGTTTCCTCGAGAATTTTTAAATACATTGAAAACTTTATAATTGCAAAGTAAGTTATTATCACAGACCTAAGCACAATTTGGTACTTCTAAGCTCTCTTTTTTTTTAAAATCCATTCTCTCATTCATCTGTCTTCCCAATTATCTATCCATCTACACATCCACCTGTCCCACCTCCCATCATATTAGGATATGAAATAATGCACCCTTCCTCTGAACTCTATTAGACAGATTTCTTAACCTCTCTGGTCTCTGTTTCTCTATTCTAAAATGAGAATCATAATAGTACCTACTCATAAAATTGTTAAATTTGTTAATTTGTAGAAAACATTTATAACGGTGCCTGGTATCAGTAAGCATTCGATAAATTTTAGCTGTTTTCATTTCTATCATGGTACCTATCTCTGTCTGCACTGCAGTGCAGTTTCGTGGTGCATTTCTCAGCTCTTCCCTCAACTAGGCTGCACCCTTGTTGAGGAAAAGTGATTACACTGAAAATATTAGCTGGGTTCCTAATGCAGCTTATGCCGTGTTTTGCGAGAGGAGACAAACACTGAAGATTTGTGGGATAAATGAAAGGAGGGAGAAATTTGTTCTCCTAATATCCAAAGTAGTAATAATCGGCCTTTGTACGCTTTCTCTGAATGGAATATTTTAAAAAGATAATACTTCTATTGACATAACAAGACCTCTTTAGAAGAAAAGCATGCTTTAACCAATATGTCAATATTTGATTGTAATTTATCTCATGTAATATATTTCAGACATAATTTTAATTTGCCCCTGTCATTTGATTTCTTTTTAATAGCTCGAAAGTCAAAGAAGTTGGGAAAGTTAAAAGGGATTCACGAGGAACAGCCGCAGCAGCAGCCGCCACCCCCGCCGCCACCCCCCCAGAGCCCCGAGGAAGGGACGACGTACATCGCCCCGGCAAAAGAGCCCTCGGTCAACACAGCACTGGTCCCTCAGCTCTCCACGATTTCTCGAGCACTCACGCCTTCCCCCGCTATGCTCCTCGAAAGCATCGAACCCGAAATCGTGTACGCGGGCTACGACAGCTCCAAACCAGACACAGCCGAAAATCTGCTCTCCACTCTCAACCGCTTAGCAGGCAAACAGATGATTCAAGTCGTGAAGTGGGCAAAGGTACTTCCAGGTAGGATCGCCTCTCCTTTCGCGGCTGCATCCTGAGCTAAACAAGACAGGGCGCCAGACTTCGCCGTGGCCAGCGGTGCGCTTGCAGTTAGCTTCCTAGTAAATCCTGATATCAGATTTTTAAACTGATATCAAATTGTTCGAGTATACGGGGAAACACCGGTTAACGTGCTCACTCCTTCTGAGAATGTCAGATTAAGGATTCTCTTGTTAAAATAACAGATGCATTTCTTATGTTGATGATTGAAATGGACAGTTTCATCCCCCAAATATTAATAAAATGAAATGTCCCGTTCATGAAAGCACAAGTTGAGCCCATTATTAGCAGTTTATAACCAGGGTTAATCTAAGCTGAGACCAAGTAAGCTGAAGCTTAGCAAGGAAGTTGTAAGGGACCCTCAAAAACTTCTCTGTCTAAAAAATGTCACCTTTCCCCAACACCCTTTAAATTGTCCTTGAAATTCCCATTTTAGCCATTTGTGTCATCGGGTCCCTCTTGATCTACAGGAACATCTCTTAGAATTATTATCACATGGTCCCAGTTCATTAGTCTAAAGCAGTTCCTTAGATCACTTGTGGTCAGCCAGTAGCCAGAAGGACAAAGCTTGGGGGAAGCTGGGATGACTGATTCTTTGAAGAAGCAGTGAAATTCCACAGATGGAAAAATAACATGATGCCTCTGGGAAAATAGGAGGTTACAAAAGGAACAAAAGGAGGACTCAGGACCTGAAAGGGAGTCTGTTGGAGAGGGCAGGACAGGCGCCAAGGATGCTTGTTCTACTACAGAACTTTGTCAAAGTCTAGTATTATGCCGGGCTATGGGAAGGCAAGAATAATATTTTTTAAGCACCACAAACTCAACAAAATGAAAATCTTCCACCATTACTGCAGGTATGCAGGTGTTGACATTATTAAATTTTCCTTTTAGTGTTATTAATTGTAGGTGGAATGAAGCAAATTTTAAAAGTTAATACAAATTCTCTCAGTCTAACCAAGGATTGTAGGGTGTCATCCCCATGGAAACACTGAACCCTGCAGTTTTAGTTTGCCCTAGCAGTTCACTCTCATGGGGAATTTAGGGTGAATTTAAAATGAAATGTGGAACAGGGCGGGGTATGTGGGTGCTTCGTAAATGGCTGTTGAATTGATTTGAGTTTATTAGAGTAAGGTGGCTGTTTCGGGTTGACTTAAGAAGCTCCTTCCTGGAATGTACTTAAATGCTAAGAGTATTTCTGTGATTAATTGTTTTATTCTTCAGGATTTAAAAACTTGCCTCTTGAGGACCAAATTACCCTAATCCAGTATTCTTGGATGTGTCTATCATCATTTGCCTTGAGCTGGAGATCGTACAAACATACGAACAGCCAATTTCTCTATTTTGCACCAGACCTAGTCTTTAATGAGTAAGTACCTATTAATTAGCCTTCATAAAATAAACTGCAGTTATTATGTTTTTTTAAAAATAATTTCTAAATGCATGTTTGTGAAAGAATCTACTGATACTGGCATTTTTTTAAGAATGTATAGATTTTCGATGACTTTAAAAATTATTTTGCAACATTATACTGTGCACTTCTGAGTATATGTAAAATCAGTATATTATAGATAAATCCCACATAATAGTATGTGGGAAATGTCTCAAAAGAAAGATGATCCAATTGGCTCTGAAAATTTGACTGGTACAAAGCCACAATTAATAGAAAACAGTCTCTTTTGGTATCTACTCCAGTTGGGAAGACTATCTAATTTCTAGGAAACGTGTATGTATAAAGTGCCAGTTTTTACGAGCATCATATAATGGTCTTTTGTTAACAGTATACAGCTGCTCAATGTGTTTTCATGACAATCATAATTACCCTTCTTTGCCATCATAAAAGAAGGCAAAATGTTATTCTGTAGTGAGACATTTTTAGTTTCGTGATGCATTTTAAAAGATTGAAAGAATAGTAATTGATTTTTCTTTGGCCATGAATTCCTTCCCACTTTAAGTTTATGTCTTAATACTGTTTGCATTCCACATTAGCACATTTCATTTATGCTTCTATCTAGCAGTGCTTCTTTATAATTGTTGGGTCAAGAAATACTTAAAAAGGAACATTTGAATTATGATAGTAACCACAGCCACATTCTAATAGATGGCTCTCTCTAGACATAGGAAAATAGGGGTTTCAGTAGGGAAGGAGGCAGATGAGAAATAGGTTGGTGATGAAAAGAAGAAAAGTAATACAAAATGTTAGAAGTAAACACCTAGTGCCAAGATACTCCAATAGTACCAGTAGTAATTTACCTAAGAGTATCAGTTCACCCAAATGTACCACAAAGACAATTTTATTCCAAACATAAATTAGGAACATCAGTTGTTGATTCGCAAGGTTGGCCTTCTTCTGGCAATTAATCAGAACACATAATTATAGGACTGTGTAAATTTTCATCAAAAGCATGAACTGAAGCCAAACAACTGAAATGTACATTTAATTTACTTGTATTCTTCAGTAATCAGCTGATATTACTAAATAGTAAACCTGTCTTTAAATATGTTCTGCAAACCAAAAGAAAAAACATACTAAGGGTGGTCCTTGTTTTAAAAGGAAGTGTAGGTAAATAAGAATCTCTGTTAGTACCAACAGTGTATCAGCATTTGATTTTGTTTTTTAAAAGAAGATTAAAACAATTCATTTAATCTTATTTCGTACACTCTATTTTTTTGTCATACAGCGTATATAACATGAAATTTGCCATATTTAAATGCATGGTTCAGTGACATTAATTACATTCTTATTGTTGTGCAACCATCACCACTATCCATATCCAATATTTTTCATCATCCCAAACAGAAACTCTGAACCCATTCCACAATAACTCCCCATTGCCGCCTCCCCCAAATCCCTGGTAATCTTTTAGGTATGAATTTGCCTATTCTAGGTATTTAACATAAGTAGAATCCTACAATATTTATCCCTTTGTGTCTGGCTTATTTCACTGAACCTAATGTTTTCTATGTTTATCCATATTGCACCATGGGTCGAAATCCCATTCCTTTTTACGGTAGAATAATATTCCATTCTATGTATCTAGAGTCAATCCTCATCATTCGCAGCTTCTGTATTTGCACATTTACCTATTGCTACATGTATTCGTAACCCCAAAGTCAGTACTCACAGCATATTCATGGTCATTCCCAGTCATGTGCAGAGCAGCAAAAATTTGAGTGGCCCGGAGCGACCATTCCAGCTGAGATCAGACAAGGAGCTGCTCTGCCTTCTTGTTTCAGCTCTTATACCATAAACGAGCATTCTTTTCACATTCTACTTAGTGCCACGTTTTTTGCATTTTTATGCTTTTTGTTGGTAATTTCACTGAATAAAATGGCCCCAAGCAGAGTGCTGAAGTCCTGGCTAGTGTTCCTGAGCTCAGGAAGGCTGTGATGTGCCCTACAGAGCAAACGTGTGCTGGAGAAGCTTCCTTCCAGCAAGAGTTAGAGCGCTGTTGGCTCCGAGTTCAGTATTAAAAAATTGGCAATATGCATTTAATAAGATGTCCTTAAACAGAAACACACAAAAAACAAGAACAGGAATAGATCAATTGACGAAAATGTGACCAGAGGCTCGAAGGACCATAATCCTGCATTTTCCCTAAGAGCAACGGTTCGACATTCGCTAATTCAGTGTTTGCTGTGATTTTATACAACATAACTATAGCAAATAAAAAGAACTAACCACATTTTATTTATCCAGTCATCTGTCGATGGGCACTTAGGTTGTTTCCACCTTTGACTATTGTGAGTAATGCTGCTGTGAACACGTATGTACAGATATCTCTCCAAGACCCTGCTCTTAGGTACATACATAGGAGTGGAATGGCTGGGGCACATGATAACTCTGTGTTTAACTTTTTGAGGAACCACCAAACTGTCTTCCACAAGTCGCACCATTTTACATTCCCACAAGCAGTGTGCAAGGGTTCTAGTTTCTCCACAGCCTCCCCAATGCTTTTTTTCTTTTTTTGGTTTTAACAGCCATCCTAGTAGGTGTGAAGTGGTATCTCATTAAGGTCTTCATTTGCATTTCCCTAATAACTAATGATCTTGGACGTCTTTTCATATGCTTATTGGTCACTTGCATATCTTCTTTGTAGAAATGTCCATTTAAGTCCTTTGCCCATTTTTAAATTGTTTGTCTTTTTGTTCTTGAGTTATAGGAGTTCTTTATATATTCTGGATATTAAACCCTAATCAGATAGATGATTGGTAAATATTTTCTCCCATTCTATGGGTTTTCTTTTTACTCTCTTGAAAGTATACTTTGATGCATACTTTTAATGTTTTTTTTTTATTTTTATTTTTTCCTTTTTTTTTTTTTTTTTTGATTTCACGGTTTTGTGAGGATAAGGGTACAAACAATATGGTTACCATTTATTTCTTTGCCTCACCTAAGTGCGGGTTAGAAACATGCCCTTCCCCCCTACAATGCTCCTGGTGTCCTTTAGTTGCGGATTTACCCCCCCTCAATCTCACTAATCCCTGGGGAGTATTACTGCCATGTGAGCACCCTAGTGTTCATCAGTTAGTACCAATTCGATGGTGAGTACAAATGGAGCCCATTCTTCCAATCTTGTGGTACCTCACTTTGGATAATAGGCTTAAGTTCAATCCAGGAAAGTATAAGAGGTGCTAGATCACTGTCGTTTCTTATAACTGAGTAATATTCCATTGTATACATATATCAAATTTTAACAATCCACTCATGAATTGATGGGCACTTGGGTTGTTTCCACATCCTTGCAATAGTCAATTGTGCTTCCATAAACATTCGGGTGCAGATGTCTTTATCATAGAATGTTTTTTGCTCTTTTGGGTAGATGCCTAATAGTGCTATTACTGGATCAAATGGTATTTCTATTTTAAGCTCTTTAAGGTATCTCCAAATTCTTTTCCACAGAGGTTGCACTAATTTTCAGTCCCACCAGCAGAGTAAGAGTGTTCCTCTCTCTCCACATCCTCACCAGCATTTGTTGTTTTGTGATTTTTTGTTAGAGGCCAATCTCACTGACTTACCTATTTTTTTTTTTGTCTTGTTGCCTTTGCTTTTGGTGTCATCTATTAATTTTTAATTATGTGTAAATGTCTGAGCATAAAAGATTCCAAAAAAAGTACAGAATTGTAAGAATCTTTTTTAACAAATGAAACTTAGGGAAAAGTACCTTATATTCAAAACCTAGGAAAATTAATGTCATTAAAGGGTTTTGTAAATAAATAAAAAGAAGAAACCTTAAAAAGAAAAGGCCACAGAAGCTTTGTGTGCATTTGTCTGTTCTAGAAAATTTATTAAATAGATACAGATAAAATGGAAACAACAAAAGGTAACTGCTTTCTAATTTTATAAATAGTTGGATGTTATTTTATAATTATTAGAATGAAAATTTTATTTTCTGTTCTTAAAACTTTTGACCCAACCCAACCAAGACTTCTGTAGGGTTTTCTCTCAACTGGAAAAATCAGGGCAAAGCTGTATTTTTCAAGGGGGCAGAGTGGGTACTACTTTCAAGAAACAATTGGGTATAGCATAAGGCCTTTTGGTCAAATCACATCTATACTTGATGTGGTAGCTCTATCACAGGGTACTGTGACAGACCCTGTATTTTTTAGGGAAGTCACTAAGTTACAGAGAATGGCCCAATGCATGTGCATTCTTCATCCTGCACTTATTCAAGGAATATTTAACTGTGGTCAGTATTCTAAGCAGTGGTTTTAAAATAGAGGGAAAAAAGAGACCTAGTTCCTATCTCATAGAATGTACAGTCTAATGGGAAAACAGAAATTAATCAGAGTCCTATAAATAAAATATAATTGTGATAGGTATTGAAAGGAAAAGTGCTTTGAGAGCAGTTAATGGGAAGGATTGATCTGATCAGTAAAGACTTCCCTGGGAATGATTAAGCTGGTATCAACTAGGTGAAGAAGTATAGGAGGAAGAAATTCGATCTAGGCTGACAGCCCAGCTTGTGCAAAGGCCCAGTGGCAGGAAGGAACGTGGATGCTTCAGTGAACTGAGAGCAGGACAGTGTGGCGGGAGCACCACGGATGCTCAGGAGCTCAGGAAGTGTGGAGGGGAGCAAGAGACCAGGTTGTGTGGACTGTGTGGCCAATGTAGGGACTTGGTTCTTTATTTTAGGAGAAATGGGAAAGCCATTGAAGTGTTCTAAATGATGTGGTAACATTTCCGGATTTACTTCTTGAAAAGATCTATCTGCATACAGGATGGAGAAGAGCCTGAAAGTGAGTCAGAGCAGACTCTGGGAGCCCAGACAGGAGGCCGAGATAGAAATCCAGGTGATATTGTAAGGTGGAATCGACAGGCATTGTAAGCGGTTCAGTATTGGTAAGGATTGGAGGCGTGGAAGAAGTAGGTGTCTAGAAAGACTTTCAAGCCACTGTCTTAAGTGCCAGGAAGGTTTGATGCCATTCAGTGTGATAGGGAACAAAGGAAGAAGACCGGGGTCTGGAAGGACAAGGGAAGGGGGAGCTTGAGGCCAGCTTCAAGCATGTTAGGGTTGAATTGCCTTTGAAAGATTATCCAAGATGAGATATTAAATAGGCAGTTGTTTATGCAGGTCAGAAGCTCAAAGTGATGTTCTGGGTGAAGACACAGATTTGAACTCATCTCACAGGTAGCGGTTGAAGGAGGAGTGTTGTGTCATGGATCCCAAGGAAAGAAGGGCTCTAAGAAAGAAGATGTGACTAACCATGTTCAGTGCTGTTGTGATCCCAGCTAGATGTGAAATCGGAAACTCAAAGCATGTCTGACCCATTGCCTGCCAACACCTTATACATTCTTGTTTTCTGAACACATCCCTACACCTTCTCTGCGCCTGCGCTTCCGTAGCCTTCCACAGCCTTCCACCATGGTGTCAGGAAGCAATGATGCTGTTCACCTGAGGGAAGAGTGTGCGAATGTGGTCCTCACTCTCCTTCCAACCCCAGGCTGCTTACGCCACCCCCCACCTGGCATCACCAGCTCTTTTTTAGGAGTCTGCACCCCTCCCTCGTTTCACTGGTCCCTCCTCCTCAAAGTCACTGACTGTTTTAATGTTGAATTTCCAGCACCCGACACTGTGCCCGAGTCATAGCAGGCACTCCATAAGTATTGGCTGAATAAATGAATTATTGAACAAATGAACCAAATAATCTATTAATCGGTCTGGAAGGGGCTTTCTAAATTTACATCTCTAATTATGAGGATGAAGTTTATGATAAAGAAGTATGATATGGGGATATGTGGTTTTCATGAACGGGGCCCTTGCTATTTTTAAAACGGGAATGAAACTTTAATATTTGTGTTTGTCTTCAACTGTGAAACAGACCTGACAGTCCCCAAAGATCTTATCCTCTGATATTTGAATCTTTGGAGATGGAGGAACGGCAAGAAGTAGGAAATAATAAAGGAAACATTCTTTCCCATGTTTTATTAAACACTGGGATAAAGATAGGAGTTAATACTTTAAATTAACATAGAACTTTTCTTACTATAAACTCAAAACTTTTCAAATATATATTAAATGATTAATTATTCAATATTACCTTGAAATAGCTTATCATATATTGCTACAGATGGCTACAAGTATTGAAATTTCTTATCAATTCAATACACATATTAAAACTCCCACTGAAGCCTGTAATGACATTTTTTTCAATTTTTTTTTAAATTTCTGGAATGAAGGTTCAGTGTTACACTCTCTTTTATGTCTTGGCCAATATTTTAAAATTAAAAGTATATTCAAAGCATGTTTATACCGTCTCAATAGTAGCCCGTGGTCTGAACCTTTTATTATTGGGGTTCAGAGACTGTTGGTGAGAGTAAGGGAGAGCCTGAGCCTTCGTGCCACTTTCTGAGCCTCTGTGGGATTCTCTGAGTGTCTTGCTGAGGGTGGGGGTGACGGAAGGGAAATTCAGCCCACACCATCCTGTGTCTTAAACGCCATTAGAAAAGTAGACAACTAAGTTGTCAGTTATTTCCTGTCATGTTTTCATGGGGCCGTCCCTTTGTGTTCCCAGGTGCTGGGACCATATGCTGGCAAAGTCCAGGTGTCCTCAGTGAGGGCTCTCCGCGGCCCACTCTGCCAGTGACACGGTGCCAGTGAGGTCCCTCTGCACCTCACATTCCAAAGTTCCGAGAGGCCAGGCCTGGCTTCAAAATGGGCTGTGGTTCCAAAGTCTGTCTCACCGACATGGAGGCTGGGATCAGAGTACCCCAGGGAGGCCAAGGGTGGTCAGAGTTACAAGGTGGCAACCGCCACCCCCAAGAGAGTAGCTGGGACTGCTGGGCTACTAGAGGTGACTTCTGTCTGTCCCTGAGCTGCAGTGGGGTTGGGGTCAGTGATGGAAGAGGGATGGGAGTTCCAATGAGAGGAGCCGGAGGAAATGGGATGACCCTCAGTTTCCTCTTCACCAGCTCCCTCGGCTTTCCCCCCAGCTCTCACCTCCCTTTCTGCTTCTTTCAAATTAGGATGTCTTACTTCCCCTCGGCTCACTGGGAATCTGTTCCGTGACATTTCCAGGGTCTGAACCTCCTCTCTTCTCCCTTCCCTCCCTTCCCCTTCCCCTCCCTCCTCCCATTCCCTTCCTCCTACCTTCCAGCTCTCTCTCCTCCTCCCCCACCCCACAGGCACCTCTTTTTCCTCTCAGTGAAAACCCAGCAGGCTTCTGAGATTTCCACTTTTTCTTACTAAGTATAAGGGAATAAACTTTAAAAGAAAAAAATCTTCCTTCTATGCCTTATTTTTTCCATCGGACCCTATGAAAACCCAGGCCTCGTCCCAGCAGCTGGAGGGCCGTGGTCTGGTCATCTTGTTTGTTGTTGGGAGGAGCAGCTCGCCCTCGAGATGGCACCGGTGCTGCCCGGTTCAGCAGAGACCCCACTGCTGCCGGCTGGAGTGTGCCTGGCCCTCTTCAGTGGTACCAGGGCCTTGGAGATTGTCGAGTTTGAGACTCCTGAAGAAAGAAAAGCAATGTCGTAAGCAGAAACGTGGCCAGCCCTTGTCTGCAAAGGGCAGAGGCACCGCAGAATGGAATTATGTTTCTTTTGCAGAGGGGCAGTGTGTGGAGGAGGCCAGGCAGAAGGGGTCTAGGGCAAAGCACACGGGCCTTCAGAGGTGTTGTAAGCTGCAAGAAGAGATAGACGTTCAGTCGTACATGGGGACAGACGGAAGGTAGATACAGTCCCCAAAACAAGAGGTATTTCCTTCCCTCCTCCCCCTACTTTTTTGAAACAGTATTTCTTTCCCTTTATCAACCTGTCGTTATAAGAATTAGAATCTGAGTAAGAAGTCACTTCCAGACATTTCGGCAGAGGAAGCGAGAGGAGGGGCGTTCTTGAAGAAACGGGCAACTCGGCTGTGATGCTGCTCCTGAGCTCCTGCTCACGTGGAGAGAAGTTCCTGGACTGAGCTTGCAGGAGATAGGGACTGCCCTCCCCTAAGAAGGGTGGAAACACCGAGGAGGGTGGTAGTCATTTAAGATAGAGAATGTGGGAGCAGGAGGGCTGAACAGAAGCCTCCTGGGATCGTCCCTCCGCACGAACATCAAATGCAACAGCTCTCCACGCAAGCACACGCCTTCAGAAGAACCAGAAATCAGGTGAGCGATCATACTTCCTGGTTCTAACATTGTATCAAGGAGCAAGACACTGGAAAGGGCGAAAGAGCCAGTCTCGGGTTGCCTACGCCACCCCTCCCTCATCCCCTGGCAGTGCCGCACCAGCACGCCCAGTGCAGAGAGAATCTGCATGCCCAGGGGGAGGGGGAATGAAGTGATTGTGGGATTTTGCATTGGAAAACCAGGGCCACCCTGCCTCAGGGGACACAGCACAAGGAAGAATTCTGCCGGTGCCCATAGAGCATTTTGATGAGTCTGGCCAAGGAAAATCGTGTCCCCCACCCCCGAATCCCAAGCTGTGGCTAGCCCTACCAGAGGCTTACAAAAAACAACTTGGGGCCTGGACTAAATTCCTAAGGCAGTTGGACCACAAAGGCTGCAGTCCCGGGGCAATTCCTGTGGCTGTGCTGGCTCAGAGCCAGTGGACTTGGGGTGAACGTGACCCAGTGAGATACCAGCAGGGGCGGCCAAGCCGGTGTCTGTGTCACCCCTCTCCCAGCTTTAGGCAGTGTGACTCAGGAGTCTTCTTCCACTTGGGGAAAGGAAAGAGAAAAGTTCAGAGTACTTTGTTTTACAACTTGGGTGCCAGCTCAGCCACAGTAAAATAAAGTAGCAAGCTGACTCTTGAAGCCCCTGAGTCTAGACCTTAGTTCCTGTAAGGCATTTCTGGATCTACCCTGGGCCAGAAGGGAACGTGCTGCCCTGAAGGGAAGGACCCTGCTGACTAAAGAGCCCTTGGTCTTTGAATAAACTATAACCAGGCAACAGTTACCATTGGCTTTGGGTGAGACTGGACTGGCTTCAGGTGTGTCCTGGTGCTGGTGGCCACAAGGGAGTGCCCACGTCACTCCTCCCCAAACTCCAGCAGCCCACAGCACAGAGAGTGAAGGAAGAGAGTGAGAAACTTTGCCTGGTAATCCAGGGAATTCTCTTGTATCCTACCCAAGCTCATCAGGAAGGTACCACCAGGAGTCTCCAAGTGTCACAGCATTACTGGGCTTAGGGCATCCCCTAAACCTGCAGTGACCAGAGTTTTAGACCACAACATCCAATTTTCTTTGAGTATCTGGAAAGCCTTCCCAAGAAGGACAGGTTCAAACAAGCCCTGACTGTGAAGGTTAAAATAAATACCTAACTCTTCAATGCCCAGACATTGACAAACATCAACAAGCATCAGGAACATCCAGGAAGATAAGCCCTCATCAAATGAACTAAATAAGGTACCAGTGACCAATCCCAGAGTGATGGAAATAGGTGACCTTTCAGACAATTCAAAATAACTGTCCTGAAGAAGCTCACTGAACTTCAAGACAACACAGAGAAGGAACTCAGAAGGCTATCAAAGAAATTTAACAAAGATTGAAATAATAAAAACAGAAATTCTAGAGCTTAAGAATTAATTGACCAATTGAGAAATGCATCAGTCTCTCAAAGGCAGAATTGACCAAGCAGAAGAGGGAATTACTGACCTTGAAGACAGTCTATTTCAAAATACACAGAAAAGAAAAAAGAATAAATAAGAATGAAACATACCTACAAGATATAGAAAATAACCTGAACAAAGAAAATCTAAGAGTTTTTGGCCTTAAAGAACAGATAGAGAGAGAGATTAGGGTAGAATGTTTATTCAAAAAAAGTAAAGATAACATTCCAAACCTAGAAAGATATCAGTATTCAGGTATAAGAAGGTCATAGAACACCAAGCCTATTTAACCCAAACAAAGCTAACTCAAGGCATTTAATAATCAAGCTCCCAAAGGTCATGGATAAGGAAAAAGTCCTAAGAGAAGCAACAAAAAAAAAAAAAGATAACATATAAAGGAGCTCCAGTATGTCTGACAGCAGGCTTCTCAGTGGAAATCTTACAGGCCAGGAAAGAGTGGCATTACATATTCCAAGTGCTGAAAGAAAAGAGCCAGAATATTATATTCTGCAAAAATATCCTTTAAACATGAAGGAGAAATGAAGAATTTCCCAGATAAAAGCTGAGGGATTTCATCAACATCAGACCTGTTCTATAAGAAATGCTAAAAGGAGTTCTTCAATCTGAAAGAAAGGGATATTAATGAATGGAAATAAATCCTTTGAAGGTATACAACTAACTGGTAAGAGTAAGTACACAAATACAGAATACTCATGCTGTAATTGTGATGCACAAGCCACTTATATCTTGAGTAGGAAGGCTAAAAGACAAATCTAACAAAAATAACCACAATTTTTTGAAAGATAATGTAAAAAGATATGGATGGAAACAAAAAAAAAAGTTAAAAAGCGGGGAAGTGGATGGAGTTAATGAGTAGAATTTCTGTTAGATTTCTCTTTGCCTGTTTATTTGTTTTTAAGCAGAGTTGTCATATGTTTAAAACAATTGGTTATAAAATGTTTTTTGCAAGCCTCATGGTAATCAGAAATCAAAAAATCTATAACAGAAACACAAGATATAAAAAGCAAGAAATTAAAACACACTACCAGAGAAAATCACTTTTAACAAAGGAAGATAGGAAGGAAGGAAAGGAGGGACCACAAGACAACCAAAAATCAAATAATAACATGTCAGTAGTAAGTCCTTACCTATCAATAATAACATTGAATGTGAATAGACTAAACTGTCCAATCAAAAGACATTGAGTGGCTGAATGGATAAAAAAAGAGCTAACCATATGTTGTCTACAAGAAACACACTTATAAAGATGCACATAGACTGAAAATAAAGTGATGTAAAAAGATATTCCATGAAAATGTAAAATTAAAAAAAATCAGTAGTAGCTATACTTCTATCAGACAAAATAGATTTCAAGACAAAAACTAAAAAGAGACAAAGGAGGTCATTACATAACAATAAAAGGGCCAATTCAGCAAAAGATTATTGTAATTATAAATATATATACACCCAACACTGGAGCACCCAAATATATAAAGCAAATATTATCATAGCTAAAGAGAAATAGACCCCAATACAATAATTGTTGGAGACCTCAACACTCCACTTTTAGCATTAGATGGATCAGCCAGACAAAATCAACAAAGAAACATTGGACTTAACCTGCACGGTAGACCAAACAGACCTGATAGATATTTACAGAACATTTCATCTAACAGCTGCAGAATATACATCTTCTCCTCAACTCATGGATCATTCTCAGGGATAGACCATATGTTAGGCCACAAAAAAATTGAAATCATATGAAGTTTTTTCTCTGACCACAATGGAATAAAACTAGAAATAAATAATAAGAGAACACTGGAAAATATACAAACACATGGAAATTAAACAGTATGCTCCTGAATAATCAGTGGGTCGATGAAAAGATTAAAAGGAAATTTTAAAATTACTCAAAACTAATGAAAATGAAAACACAACATATCAGAACCTATGGGATATAGCAAAAGCAGTAATAAGAGGAAAGTTTATAGCAATAAATGTCTATATCAAAAAAGTAGAAAAGTTTCATATAATCTAATGATGTCTCTCAAAGAGCTAGAAAACAAGGGCAAACAAAACCCAAAACTAGTAGAAGAAAAAAAAGTAATAAAGATCAGAGCAGAAATAAATGAAATTAAAACAAAAAAATATAAAAGATCAATGAAACAAAAAGTTGGTTTTTTTGAAAAGATAAACAAAATTAACACATCTTTAGCCAGATTAACTAAAAAAAGAGAGAAGACCCAAATAAACAAAATCGAGATAAAAAAGGAGACATTACAACTGATACCTCAGAAATCGAAAGGATCATTAGAGTTTACTATGAGCAACTATATGCCAATAAACTGGAAAACCTAGAAGAAACAGATAAATTATTAGACACGTACAGTCTATAAAGATTGAACCAGGAAGAAATCCAAAACCTGAAGAAACCAATAACAAGTGACAAGATAGAGGCAGTAATAAAAAGTCTCCCATCAAAGAAAAGTCCAGGACCCAATGGCTTCACTGCTGAATCCTATTGCATTCAAAGAAGAATTAATACCAGTCCTACTTAAACTATTCCAAAAAAATCAAGGAGAAGGAAATACTTCCAAACTTACCGTATAAGGGTTATATCACCCTGATACCAAAACCAGACAAAGACACAACAAAACAAGAAAATAACAGACCAGTATCTCTGATGAACATAGATGCAAAAATCCTCAACAAAATACTAGCAAACCAAATTTAAGAACACATTAAAAAGATTATTCATCATGATCAACTGGGATTCATCCCAGGGATACAGGGATGGTTCTACATATGCAAGTCAATCAATGTGATATATCAACCGACCAAAGGACAAAAACCATATAATCATTTCAATTGATGCTGAAAAAGCATTTGATAAAATTCAACATCCCTTCATGATAAAAACTCTGAAAAAACTGGGTATAGAAGGAACTTACCTCAACAGAATAAAAGCCATATATGACACACCCACAGCTATTGTCATACTGAATGGGGAAAAAACTGAAAGTCTTTCCTCTAAGACCTGGAACAAGACAAGCATGCCCACTTTCACCACTGTTATTCAACATAGTACTGGAAATTCTAGCTAGAGCAATCAGATGAGAGAGAAATAAAGGACATCCAAATTGGAAATGAAGAAATCAAATTATCCTTATTTGCAGACAGTATGATCTTATATCCTAGAGAAACCTAAAGACTCCACAAAAAACTATTATAACTAACTAATAAACAAATGTAAATTTTCAGGACACAAAATCAGTATACAAAAATGAGTAGCATTTCTATATGCCAACAATAAACGATCTGAAAAAGAAACAAAGAAAGTAATCCCATTTGCAATAGCTACAAAGAAAATAAAATACCTGACAATAAATTTAACCAAAGAAGTGAAAGGTCTCTAAAATGGAAACTATAAAACGTTGATGAAAGAAATTGAAGAGGATATGGAAAAATGGAAAGATATTCCATGCCCATGGGTTGGAAGAATCAATATTGTTAAAATGTCCTTACTACCCAAAACAATCTATAGATTCAACGCAGTCTCCATCAGAATACCTATGACGTTCTTCACAGAAATAGAAAAAATAATCCTAAAATTTATATGAAACCACAAAAGACCAAAATAGCCAAAGCCATCTTAAGCAGAAAGAACAAAACTGGAGGAATCACAGTACCTGACTTTGAAATATACTGTAGAAGTATAGTAACCAAAACAACATGATACTGGCATAAAAACAGACACGTAGACCAATGGAACAGACTGCAGAACCCCAAAATAAATCCACACATCTGTAGCGAACTTACCTTTGACAGAGATGCCAAGAACATGCAGTGGGGAGAGGGCAGTCTCTTCAATAAATGGTGCTGGGAAAACTGGATATCCATGTGCAAAAGAATGAAATTAGACCCTTATCTCTCACCATGTACAAAAATTAAATCAAAATAAATTAAAGACTTAAATCTAAGACCTAGAACTGTGAAACTACTAAAAGAAAACATTGGACAAATGCTTCAGGACGTTGGTCTGGGCAATGATTTTTTTAGTAATACCACCAAAGCACAGGCAACCAAAGCAAAATTGGACAAATGGGACCACATAAAGCTAAAAAGCCTCTGCACAGCCGAGGAAACAATCAGCAAAGGGAAGAGACAACCCACAGGATGGGAGAAAATATTTGCAAACTACCCATCTGACAAGGGACTAATAACAATTAATAGAATGTATAAGGAGCTCCAACAACTCAATAGGAAGAAATCAAATAATCCAATTAAAAATAGGCAAAGGATCTGAGTAGACATTTCTCAAAAGAATATACACAAATGGCCAACAGGTATATGAAAAATGTTCAACATCATTAATCATTAGAGAAATGCAAATCAAAACTACAATGAGATATTATCTCACCCCAGTTAAAATGGTTCTTGCCAAAAAGACAAGCAATAACAAATGCTGGAGAGGATGTGGAGAAAGGGGAACCCTCCTACGCTATTGGTGGGAATGTAAATTGGTGCAACCACTATGGAGAACAGTATGTAGGTTTCTCAAAAAACTGAAAATAAAACTACCATATAACCCAGCAATCCCCCTGCTGGGTATAAGTCCAAATAAGGGGAATTCAGTTTAACGAAAAAATATCTGTACTCCTATGTTTGTTGCATGACTGTTCACAGTAGCCAAGATTTGGAGTCAATCTAAGTGTCCATCAATGGACGACTGGGTAAAGAAGTTGTACATATACATAATGAAATATTATAATGCATAGCCACAACAAATGAAATCCTGCCATTTGCAACAACATAGATGGAACTGGAGAACATTATGTTAAGTGAAATAAGCCAAGCACAGAAAGACAAATCTTGCACATTCTTGTATGTGGGAGCTAAATATTAAAAACAGTTGATCTCATGGAGACAGAGTAGAATGATGGTTACCAGAGGATGAGAAGGGTTATGAGGAAGGAAGGATGAAGTGGGGATGGTTAATGGATGCAAAAATGGTTAGAATTAACAATATTTGATATCACAACAAAATGGCTATAATCAATAATAAATTAGGGTATACTTTAAAGTAACTAAAAGAGTGGAATTTGAACGTTCCTAACACAAAGAAATGATAAATGCCTGAGGTGATGGATACCCCAGTTACCCTGATTTGATTAATTCATATTGTATGCCTATATCAAAACCTCACAAGTACCCTGTAAAGATACACAACTATTATGTACCCATAATTATTAAAAATTAAAAAATTTTTAAAAATTAAAAAAAAAATACTAGCGCTGAGGCTAGATTTTCTAACTCAATTCCTGAGCTATCTTCTTTTTCACCAAATGCTGCCTCTCCTTTTGGACCACTCTTGGGAGAAGGAGATAAGTGATATTCGGTCCATTCATGCGGCAAATATTTATTGAGCAAGTTCAATGTACGAAGCACTGTTCCAGCCACTGGTAGCAGGGATAGATGGGTGGGGTGGCAGAAAAAGAGAAGGTGGCATTGTGAAGAAATCCTACCTGCAGTATCACCAGAGAACATGGCTCGGATGATATACCCTCATCTTTGTGTACAGCAAGAAGAGTAGTATTTAAAACAGATGGAGTTTGAATGGATTCCTTCAGGAGGTTTACCTACTGCCATTGGTTAGCCACATTGACTTCCTTTTGGTGTATCCAGGATCCAAGCTCCTCCTTGACTCATGTCCTTTTCACTTGCTATTTACTCTGTACAGGACGATGGCTCTTTCTAACTTTCTTATTTCAGCTCCAAATATTCCTTATTCAGACAGATTTTGCCTGACCACTGGATCTAGGATAGACCCCTCTGCCCCTTCCTCCTCATACCATTGTATGTCTATTTTCTCTACAGTAAGTCTCCTGCCCCATGATTTCGGTTCCAAGAGAGCGGGAGTCTGGTGTCTCTGGTTTACCTTTCCATTGCCAGAACCTAGAAGACTGTCTGGCATTAGTTAAGTGCTTGATGAACTAATTAATTTTAAATGCTATTTTCAGCATGATTTCCTGCCGCTTTTCTGCATAAACTCTGCACCAGCCAAATTAACCTTTCTCTTCCCTTGGTGTCCTGTCTTTCCACTTCTGTGCTTTTGCTCCTAACATTTTCCTTCTCCCTCCAGCAAGCCCAATCCAAAGCATACTTCCTCCATGATGCTTTTTCTTACTGTTAAAGAGTGCCATCAAGGGAGGCTTTTCCACCCCCAAACTCTTTACAGCACTTTTTTTGTGTATCAATCATTTGGCACTTTTTGTGTTCTATGTATGTTTATTACTCTAGATATACTGTAAACTAGAGAACAGAAAGTATACTTTTTTAAGTTACCCATATTTTGTGTCTAACAAAATACTTTATATGTAACTGGCACTCAGTACTGTTTTGGGTTTGTTAATGAGTACTCTTTCCCGCATGTTGGTTGGAAGCAAGGTTCCCAATGTGGATTTCCCTTATATTTCCCTTATATTTTTCTGGGCTTACCATGTGAGCTTAATAAAAAGGATTCATTTTCGTAGACCTCTTTCTAATTTTACTTAAAGAATACTGATATGTGTTACTATTTCTTGCATGCTTTTTCTTGTAGAGTACTTGAGAAATTTCCTAAGGAGTTAATGAAGCTGGGTAATTGCCAGTATAGTATGAGATTAAAGCAAAACAAATACAAGGCTGCAAATGGAATGAACTGTTTAAGCTATACCGAACTATATTGGAATCAGATAGGATAGTTATGATGCAAGAAATATATCCAAACTTTATTCTGCCTAACTAGAGAGAGCTATTTTTCGTTTTTGAATAAAAGTCAAAAACAGTTTAAGATCGTACGTTACCTTTAAGGGGCTTAGTGTGGCTAATATTAGCATATTGCTTTTTACCTCAGTTAACATGCTCAAGAGCTTCATCTAAAAATACTTCTCAATATAAAATAAGATCACTGGAGTAAATTTCTTTATTGAAACTGTGATAGAGAAAAATTGTTTTTTACGCAGTGATTCTATTGCAAGATGGTGGTAAGGTGGTAAGGAACGGATCAGTCAGTTATAAAAGTAAGGAGGGCTCCAGGCTTCCTCCCTCGACAAAGGTCACAAGATGTGTCAGGAAGCTTTGGTGGCACCACTCTGGCTTGAGGGAGGGGAACACATTCGAATGTGTCTTGATACTTGAAGTCTTTTCTAAACTTGTATCTTTGGACACTCCCAGAACCAGAACTGAGCCACATGGTTATGCATTTTTATTGTATCACACCTGAGAGTTGATTTTGGTTTTATGTTCTTCTCCACCTCCACCCATGGATCCCAAACTAATTTAATAGGGTTGTGTGTGGGCAGGCTCTGAAGAAATTACTTGATTTCCTTGGGTTCTGATAATTGATACTTTTCTGAAAGAAACAAGTAGAGTCACAGTCCCCAACCCCTGGGCCATGGACTAGTACCAATCTGCGGCCTGTTAGGAACCAGGCCGCACAGCAGGAGCTGAGCAGCAGGCAAGCGAGGGAAGCTTCATCTGTACTTACAGCCTCTCCCCATTGCTGGCATCACCGCCTGAGCTCTGCCTCCTGTCAGGTCAACAGCGGCATTGGGTTCTCATAGGAGCTGGAACCCCACTGTAAACTGCCTATGTGACGGATCTAGGTTCTGAGCTCTTTGTGAGAATCTAATGCCTGATGATCTGAGGTGGAGGTGAGGCGGTGATGCTAGTGCTGGGGAGCGGCTGCAAGTGCAGATTATCATTAGCAGAGAGGTTTGCATGGAGACCATAATAAATCAGTTGCTGCAGACTCATATCAAAACCCTATCAGTGAGTGGCAAGTGACAATATAACAATAGTAGAAGTAAAGTGCACAATACATATAATGCACTTGCATCATCCTGCAACCATCTCTCACCTCAGTCCATGGAAAAATTGTCTTCCATTAAACTGGTCCCTGGTGGCAAAAAGGTTGGGGACCACTGAAGTAGAGGATGAAGGGAAACAAACAAACAAAAAAAGGACGTCATATTTGGAAACCCTCAGCCTCCTTATTAAAGCACACCTGTGCATTTGGATCATTAGCACTGCGGTGGGAGAATTGCCCAAGCTTACATAGTCACAGGTGTGGCAACTTTGTCTAACATCATCATCACAGACATCTCTGTGCCCCTCGACCTTGAAATAGACACCGCTTCAATAGAATCAATGCAGTCAGCAGTTTATAAACTCCTCCCTTCCTGTCCGCTGCAGCTGTATGTCACTGTCCACTCACATGAGCACTGCGATGCACAAACAACTAGTAATCGAGTAGTGTAGAGGGGGATTTGAAGGATTCTGAGCTGATGCTGAAAGCTTATGAAAGACATGCTAAACGCTGTCTCCAATACACTATCCTGTGTTAGCCTCACGGCTCTGTGAGGTGGGCATTTGTTATGTCTCCTCTTTTAAAGATAAGGAGACCAGGGCTCAAAATTTTCAACCTAAGAGTCTCTCAGTCTAAAGCTCAGAATTTTTCAGCTACATAAAGGATTTTATATCAAGTGTGGAATTTGGTTTTTCTAGCAGTTACATACAGACCTTTGGAGCCTAGCAATGGTTTTCAAATACAGTATATATTTGGAACTCTCACTGACCAGTTGTCATAATCCATATTATGCTACTATAACAGAATACCTGAGACCGGATAATTTACAAAGATCGGAGATTATTTCTTATAGTTCTAGAGGCTGGGAAGTCCAAGGTCAGGGGGCCCACATCTGACGAGGGCCTTCTAGCTGTGTCATCTCATGGCAGAAGGTGGAACGGGGAGAGAGGGCGAGCCAGCGTGCGCCTTTTTGCAAATACCTTTGATCTGGCCTAAGTGAAGACAGTTTCATTCTCTTTTCTGCTTCTTACATTCAGTCTGTTGTGATAGGTTGTTTTGGACAGTGTATGTGAAAAAAAAATCAGCCTTACCCAGATAAGCAGTTGAAAAAAGAAGAGCTTTACAGACTCCTGAAAGAGTTTTGGGGATGCCCTGGCATCCTCATATCACACTTTGAGAACTGCTAGACTAGATTAATTTCAAAACCTAACCCAGACTCTAATTCTGCTTAGCCATGAGGAAACCTTACTGAAGGTCTGGATCTCTGTTTCCTCATTCAAGAAATATTTAATAATCTATATTTCAGACTCCAGAAAATCAAAACTAAATAGAACATAGTCCCCGTACTTAAAAGGCTCTCAGTTGAGTAGCAAAATGCTTACCGAGCCAACCATGTGCCTTGTACTGTATTCGATGCTTTCGTGTGAGTTATTTCATTTGTAGACAATCATATTTTAAGGCAGCTGTATTACCACTATTTTAGAAATGATGCAGCTGCCTCAGGCAGAGAGGTGCAGTAGATTATCCAGGATCACACAGCCACCGAGAGGTGGGCCTCAGATTTGAGCTCAGAATTCCCCTCAAAGCTCATGCTGTTTTTGTTATACCACATGTCTTCCCTCATCTGCAAAACAGTGAAGATGGGACAATCTCCAAGATCCTCCCTGTCCCTCAGTGGTCATGATTATATAGTTCTACTTTACCAAGATAACTTACAGCTATGAGAACTTGTGGTAAGAACGAGATTTAAAAAAAAACAAAACAAGGACCAGAACAATGTTATAAATGAATATTCTAATCACTTCCTCTGAAATGAGATTAAAATCTCTTTATTTTTATTGTTTAGCTAAAAGATTATGAACAATGACTTAGCATTTCATCAGTACTTTTTACTGTTTAGCCAAAAGATTATGAACAATGACTAGCATTTCACCAGTCAATAATAAATATTGAGAACATCTACAATATGCAAAGCACCGTGATGGTGGTTGTAAGGAATTCTATGTAAGGAGAGACAAAATTTCCATGCTCTGAATTCGATAGTGTGGTTGGTGAGTTATTGGACGAATATAACACAGATGCATAGCTAGTGGCCTAACAAGATGAAGGCAAATGACAGTGGACAAATAAGCTTAGTAGATGGCTGGTCCAGGAGTTTAAAGAGAAAATGATTCTTTTGGACTACAGTGACCAGAGAAAGCTGCCTGGCAGAACTGTGTAGCTCAAAAGGCTTTGTGTTAGCCACTAAAGGAGGGTTGGGATTTGCATGGGCCTGGCGAAGAGGGCTGTACAATGCAGGCATGCGGAGATGTCCCTGAGCAGGAAAGAGCATGGGTGTGGGTCTCTGCCGTCCAGAGTGGAAGCTGTCCGACCACAGGGCATGAAGAACTGCGGGCTTGCACTTCAGGATGGAGGGCTGTTTCTTTCCCGCCCTCCTTTTGTTCCCTCACTATTCTGTCTTCCCTACTGTACCCTTCCCTCCCTTCCCCCAGGATGGGTCTCTCCCCCACACTTTTTCCTCATCTTTCTGTTTCTGCTTAACCCTTTCTCCTCCCCTTCCTTTTGCTATGTAGCCCTTCCCCATCTCTCGTGCATGGTGGGACACTATCAGCAAATACTGCATTTATTCAATAGATATGTTCCATCTCATTGTCTTACCTTTGAAATTAAGAAGGCTTCTATAGACTTTTCTAGAGAGAAGAAAACCGATTGGACAAAGTTGCTTTTTTCACTTCAGTATGAACTTTTGTGCACTGTTCTTTGGGACAATTGCCCTAAATAGAAAACTTTCTTGTGGCTCCACCAATCTTGCTGTTAAAAATCATTGAAATTTCATTTCCACACATTTCTTTTTTTTTTTTTTTTT
>CAUYSK010037929.1:0-44498 GCA_963575035.1 Avahi laniger | reverse complement strand
GTTTTCTTTTTTTGTTGTGTCCTTTCCTGGCTTTGGTATCAAGGTGATATTGGCTTCGTAGAATGAGTTAGGAAGGATACCATCTTTCTTGATATTGTGGAATAATTTCTGTAGTATAGGTATGAGTTCTTCTTTGAATGTTTGGTAAAACTCTGAAGTATAGCCATCTGGTCTGGGACTTTTACGTTTTGGGAGGTTTTTGATTGCTGCTCCAATTTCTGAGCTTGAGATCGGTCTATTCAGATATTCTGTTACCTCCTGCGTGAACTTAGGGAGGTTGTATGTTTCCAGGAATTTGTCCATTTCCTCCTCATTATATATCTAGGAATATATTTAACGAAAGATGTGAGAGACTTATACAGGGAGAACTACGAAACACTAAAAAAAGAAATTGTAGAAGATGTAAACAGATGGAAAAACCTACCTTGCTCATGGATTGGTAGAATCAATATTGTTAAAATGTCCATACTGCCTAAAGTGATCTACAGAATTAATGCAATCCCTATCAAAATCCCATCATCATTCTTTACAGATCTGGAAAAAATAATTCTACACTTTGTATGGAACCAGAAAAGACCTCGTATAGCCAAAGCAATCTTAAGTAAAAAGAACAAACTGGGAGGTATCAGTTACCAGACTTCAAGCTATACTACCAGGCTATAGTAACTAAAACAGCATGGTACTGGCACACGAACAGAGACACTGACCTCTGGAACAGGACTGAGAATTCAGAGATGAAAGCATCCGCACATGGTAATCTAATCTTTGACAAAGCAGACAAAAATATACACTGGGGAAAAGAATCTCTTTTCAATAAATGGTGCTGGGAAAACTGGATAGCTACATGCAGAAGAATGAAACTGGATCCCCACCTCTCACCTCTTACAAAAATCAATTCATGATGGATAATAGACTTAAACCTAAGGCATGAAACCTTAAGAATCCTAGAAGAAAATATAGAGAAGACTCTTTCAGACATCAGCTGAGGCAAAGAATTTATGAAGAGGACCCCCAAAGCAATTACAGCAGCAGCAAAAATAAATAAATGGGACCTGATCAAATTAAAAAGCTTCTGCACAGCCAAGGAAACTATCATTAGAGCAAATAGACAGCCTACGGAATGGGAGAAAATATTTGCTCTCTACACATCCAATAAAGGGCTGATAACAAGAATTTATCTAGAAATCAAAAAGATCAACAAGAAAAAATCAAAAAAAAACCATCAATAAATGGGCAAAGGAAATGAACAGAAAATTTTCAAAAGAAGAGAAAATTATGGCCATCAAACATATAAAAAAAATGTTCAACATCTCTAATCATTAGGGAAATGCAAATCAAAACCACAATAAGATATCACCTAACCCCAGTGAGATTGGCCTTTACCAAAAAAAATCCCCAAACAAAAAATGCTGGTGAGGATGTGGAGAGATAGGAACACTCTTACACTGCTGATGTGACTGCAAATTAGTGCAACCTCTGTGGAAAAGAATTTGGAGATACTTCAAAGAGCTAAAAATAGAAATAGCATTTGATCCAGCAATAGCACTATTAGGCATCTACCCAAAGGACCAAAGACATTCTATAATAAAGACATCTGCACTCGAATGTTCATGGCAACACAATTCACTATTGCAAGGATGTGGAAACAACCCAAGTGCCTGTCAATCCATAAGTAGATTAATAAAATACGGTTTATGCATACAGTGGAGTACTACTCAATTACAAAAAATGATGGTGATCTAGTACATCTTATATTTTCCTGATTAGAGCTTAAGCCCATCCTCTGAAGTGAGGTATCACAAGAATGGACGAATAAGCACCACAAGTATTAGCCATCAAATTGGCACTAACTGATCAACACTAAAGTTATCACACGGTAGTAATATTCTTTGGGGGTTGGAGGGTTGAGGATGTGTAAACTCACAACTAATGGATGCAGTGAGCATCGTAGGGGGGAAAGGCACACCTCAAATCATGTTTTGGGTGTGGCAAAGTCATAACACGTTGCCAAAATGTTTGTACCCCCATAATATCCTGAAATAAAAAAAAGAAACCAAAACTAATTAGATGATAATGAACCCCAGGTCGGTTAAAGGTTACTAGGAGCATCTTGCTGTGTACATTCTCATCAGGGAACAGTTCCTAGGTGCAATTTGGTTCCTAGGTACAACTGGGTTCCCGCACCCCACCCTTAGCCACTTCCTTGCCACCTGTTTGTCCTCCTTCAGACCTAACATTATTGCTGATATAGAAAAAGAGAAGACATTTAAAAATTAGCATAAATTGGCAGACGACATCCATACAAAAGTATTATAGATAGAAAAAGAGAGTAAAAAGATGAGAATCAGATCTCAGCTGGTAAAAAATTGTCCAACCAAAAAAAGCAGGGAAAAATACTACATAACACCACAACCTGAACTAAATATTCTTAAACAAGCATTTGTAAATGTAAACAAAATATAACAAATCATAAACTCAAAAGTGAAGAACCAAAATGGTCCAAAAAGAAAAATATAAAATGAAAATGACTGAAATCAGAAAGATATCAAAGAAAAGTACAAAATAAACTTGCAAATAGACTAAATTATAAGAGGTTCCAGATAGAATAGATTCAACTGGACGTACAACACAGGACATTGAAGAACGGGATAAAAATAGCCAAGAAATGGAAAATGAAATAAAGAAAGAGATAAAAGGATTCAAAGAGATAATGATAGATACAGAAGATAGATCCAACATAAACTAACTAGAGAGTTTGAAGAAGAAAAGAGAAACAATGGAATAGAATGAATATTTACATTTAAAGTTATAGTCTAAGAAATCTTTCTAGAAATAAAAGAATGATCTTAGACATTGAGAGACTCCATTATATGTCTAAGAAAATTTAAGTAGGCTAGTCAGTTCTAAGAAATAGTTTAGTAAAACCATTAGACATAAAGGGTAAAGAAAAATTCCTCCAGCCCTCTAGGTAAAAAAGACTAAGTTCCTTAAAAATATCAGATTGGTATCCTATTCTTAGAACGGTAACATATAAAGCAAGACATGTGGAGAGCAACATTTTTAAGAAACCCAAACGATAAAGTGTGCATCAAGAATCTAGTATCCAGCTAAACTTTTCTTCAAATAAAAGGCTACAATGTTAACATGCAGACACTCAGAGAATGCTGTCCTTGTGAACAATTCCTAAGAAATCTGCCAGGGGACAAGCTTCATTTGACCTAGAAATGACAGCAGAAACTTCAGCAATAGGACTAATAGTGAGTATTAAACATATTTAACTGGAGATCTAAGGTTAAAGCAAATGTAGGGGATGGAGGTGGAAGAATAGTGTATAAATGTTACATATTGTGGCATAGTAGAAATAATTTGACAAAAAAATTGGAGGAGAAAGAGACAGAAAGAGAAACTAGATAAGCTCATTGACTGTCATATAATTGGTGGGAGTCAATATTCAAAATTGTTAAAACGAATACTAGGTATTTAAACAGGGAAAAGAGGACTAAGGATATTACACAAATTATTAACATAAATGTAACCATTAGCACAAAAATGCAAATATTTCTAATAAACAAAGGCACATAGGAAAAGAGACAAAGAAATTGGAGCACATAGGAAATGAATACAGTAAATATAACATAAAATATAATAACCAAGCTGAGACCAAACATATCTGTCATATAAATAATGCAAAATGGGCTTTTCTCACATATGTAAAAAACTTCAGAATGGTTCACTAAGCAAAACTCTATTATACGCTGGATACAAAAGAGACACATCTAAAAATAAGTGTTTCAGAAAAGTAAAAAGAAAGGGATGAGGAAATTTACACCATGAGATTACAAACAATAAGAAAGCAGGGATAGCAATCCTGATAGCAAACAAAGTAGAATTCAGACCAAAAAGCAGTAAATGTGACAAAGACCTTTATAATGCTAAGAACCTCAATTCACAATGAATATATAACAGTTATGAATATATATGTTATATATACATATGTGTAAACCAAATAGAAACCTATTACTGTAATAGGAACTTGAAAACACTTATTTCCTTCTTTGCTTTCATATCAAGCCTCCAAAAGATCCTTCATCCCTTCCAAATCAACCAGTGGTTCTGGACTTTTGTTGTACATTGGAATCACCAGAGGAATTTATAAATACTGATGCGGTCTCATGCCCAGAGATTATAATTTTATTAATTTGGGATATAGCTGAGCCCTAATAATTTTTAAGGTTTCCCAGATGTTTCCAATGTGCATAGCAGATTGAAAACCACTGAAGTAGAAGCATAGAGATTGGAAAAGAAATATTAATAGTAAAACAAGGGAAAACAATATTCACAATAACAAGCAAGTAGATAAAATACAGTACTTAGGAAAAGATTTAATAGGAATTGTGCAAAAATTATATGAGAAAGGTAAGTTGAGAAATAAAAAGGGTATTTCTTTATTTGAATAGGAGGAAGAAACTTCATATATATTTCATTTGTCCCTAAGATAGCACGCAAATTTAATGCAGTCCCAGTAAATGCATCAGCAAGTTTTCTGGGAGCTAGACTAGCTAATTCTAACATTCATATAAAAAATAAATATGTGTATAGCTAGGAAACTCCTAAAAAAACAATAAGGGTTGACTAGCCCTAAATATAGCAAAAAAAATTATCACAATGCAATCTAATTAAAATAGTGTGATATTGGTGAATGAATAGACAGATTGATCAGTAAAACAGTTAGGAAGTACAGAAATAGACCCCAAAACATAAAGGAATTTAGTAAGTGATAAAGAAAACATTTCAGATTACAGGAAGAAAAGGTGGACTTTACAACAAGTGTTCTGGATAAGTGAGAAATGATCATTTTGGGCTCATAATTTATACCAATTTGACAAGAGTTCTAAGTATAAAGACTGATATAAAAGTACTAGAATAAAACAGGTGAATATTTTATAACCTGAATGTGGGAAAGTTTTTCTGACTATAACACAAAATCCAGTTGCAATGAAAGAACAGATGAATACATTCTGTTATATTAAAAAAAAAAAAACTTTTACATTGCAAAAATCATCCAAGTCAAAGAATAAATGAAAATCTGGGAGAAAACAATTGCAACATGTAAAACAAATAAAAGGCTAATTTCTCTATGAAGATAGGAAAATGAGAAAAAAAACCTAATTAAAAATGGGCAAAATACATGAACACTTCACAGAAAAACTTAAAACAAATGTTTTTTAAATGATGAAAAGACACTCAGTTCCACTCATGAAGAGAAATGCCTGCTAAAACTAAAGCTAAACTGGGATACCAATGTATAAATAAAAATCAGTGCTCCTATCACCCAGTTTTCTCATTATCACTCTTTAGTAAATGAAACCAGAGCTCCTTAGTAAAACATTGGATTCTGTGTTAGGACAGAAAAAGGATAAGGTTAACTCTAAATACTTCATTCCAGAAGACAAGAAATTACTCTAAGATTAACAGGACAATGTCAGAGGGGCACAGGAGTCACCTTCACATGCCTACCGTTGGTCAAATTTAGAATAATCAGAGAATCAAAAAAATAATGAAAGTAATGGATTATATGACACTGAATTTTCAATTAGGATCTATGAATTCATAATGATATTAAGTGGAGAAAGAGTGAGAGAAAAAGAGAAATAAAAAGATAAGGACACTGCTCTTTCAGAAGAATATCAGCTAATCAATGAGAAAGAAAGAAATAAAATGTACAACTCCCAATGTAAGAATTGATTTAGTCAAGGATCAGCAATACAAGCTAAAATGATTGGATGCAATTTTAGGGGCTTATTACTTTTTTATTGCTACTTCAACAAATTACCAAAACTTAATGGTTTAAAATAAGACAAATTTATTGTCTTATAGTTTTATAGGTTAAAAATCTGACGTGGGTTTCTAAGTTGAATACAGTCAGGGTCTCTGCAGGGCTGCATTACTTTCCTTAGGTCCTGGGGAGAATCTGTTTCCTTGCCTTTTCCAGCTTCCAGAGGCTGCCTGGATTCTCGAGTTGTGGCCCTTGTCTCCATCTTCAAAGCAAGCAGTGTTGCATCTCTCTAACCACCCTTCCCTAGTCACATTAGGAACTGACCTAACCCATCCCTTAGTCTAATATATTAACAGGTTCCAAGAATTAGGACATCGACATCTTTGGAAGGGAGCGCAATTCCATTCAACCACAGAGGGGAAGGAAATTCCTACGTTCTCAAGTTTTAAACCCCAGATTACTTTTGATTACAAAGGGACAAAAAGCATCTTTACAAGGGAGTGATCTTAGACACAACTTAAGTAAGGGCTCAAATGTAGCCTCACCAGTAGTCATGGGACAAATGGTGATTATGGGCCTATGTACGTAAAGCAGTAAGAACATTAGCTCACCTATGTAGCATTTTTGTCAAAAACGTTTAATCTGAATTTAAGCATGAGTAAAGAAATCAGCAAATCCAGGTTGTGACACATTCTACAAACAATTGGCCTGGATTCTTCAAAAATTTCAATGGCATCGAAGAAAAAAAATACCTAGTGAACTGATTCAGATTAAAGGAGACCAAAAAAATGTGACAGTTAAATGAAATGAGTTATTCTTGGTTGGATCCAGGATTAACGGTGAAAATCAGCAAAAATAATATTTTTAGATAGTTAGAGAATTTAAATACGGGCTGTGTAATACGGTACACAAAATTAATTTATGCATATTAAATATGTGGATATGGTTATGATACTGTGGTTATGTAATAGAATGCCCTTGTCATGATGTCTTCAGCTTGCTTTCAAGTCATGCAGCAGAAAAGAGGGGGTGTATAAACATGTGTGTGGGAGAATATGTAGAGAAAAAGGGATAAAGTGAATATGTGAAAATATTATCCTTTGGTGAAACTAACTGGTTAACTTAATGGCTAAAGTACTTTGCTTGTCCTCACTGTGTGGATGATGGGTTTCACTATAGTGCACTGATAAAAATCAGCTGTCATCTAATTTATTGGAACATTCAAGCCCCTGATCTTCTAAAAACCTAAAACATTTCCTATTATGATTTTTTCAATCTTATATCTATTGCCAATATTCTAAAAGTTGGATTAAATGCCTCGCAACTTAGACTTTAATTAATTGGCTACCATGAACATCTCTAGTTAGAAATTATTTACTCTTTTTCCCTCTTTTACAACTTCTTTGAAGCTTTGCTCTCCTATAAGCAGACAGTTAAAATGAATACTGTAATTTTTCTTCCTGCTTTCATATCTAATAAAATGCCTTCTTTCCTCTACTGAGGTAAAGAAAATACCTGTGATTTCTCTCATGGCATAAATGCACAGATTTGATGACTTGTTTGTAAACTATGTTCCATAACAAGAGAGATTGTTTCTTGACTTAAATAACCTCTACAACACTGTGGGCACTTCCCATATGGTATATAAATGTAATAAAGCTACTTTTTCTCATGTTCTTGAGAATGGAAGCCTTTCAAATCAACTCTTGATCCTTTTCTGAGGATGTAACTTTGATTTCTAAGCAGAAGTGGGCATAAGCAGAAAGGACAAAGTACAGGAGTATGTACCCTTACAAAGGTGGTATAAATGCTTAGAAAGCTATTCTCTACCATTTCTGGCTGGCCTTTTTTTTCTTATAGAATTTTCTTGTGATTCTAGCACTGTATTGCCTGATGAGCTACAGAGCTCCTTACTATTCCAGATGATACGCAACTGGGTTTTGTAGAACTCTTTATTAAAATGCCCTTAAGTCATAAAAGCGTACTTTGAAGTAGAACAGTAGGCAGCTGCTTCAGTAAGCTGAAGATCAAAGATGTTGCTATCCCCATGGCCAATGAGAATGAAAACTTGATTTTAGTGTAGAAGTGTTTGGAGAGAAGCAATGATTTCTTGCTGATAAAAGAAAGCTGGAAATGGAGCAAGGAGGCTGTGGGACTGTCTCCTTTACTACACGGTTCATGTATTTCTCCAATGGGCTACCGATCTTTTTTGAATCAGTCTTTATAAATTTAAAACATTTTATTCAATTCATCACTCTTTCTCTTCGCAACAGCTGACCTGCTTATCCTCACCCTTGAAAGGGAACATGCTGGCCAGTTTCCTGCAGACGAGCCCGCGGAGGCGAGTGTTTGCCAGTTCTTAGTCTCACTGCCCTTGTTCTGATACAAACCACCCTACATTAGACTATTTTTTCCTCTCATTATTTTCCCATTCATGCTTTGTGAAAGCCTGCAACAGAACTTCATAATAAAAATGCTCACAGTAGCCACTGCAAGAAGCTGTGTGGTATCAACTTTTGAGACAGACTGTTGACTAGACATTTGCTTTGTACTTTAGAGGTTACTGGCTAGTAAGTGAAACCGAGCCAGTTCAAAATCTCTTGATCATACAGCTCCTGGGGTTTTCATGAATTCTGAAGCAAAATGGCCAGTTAATCTCAGTACATAGTGCTAAGGAAGGTAGGAAAGGGATGGGGAAGCCAGACTGGCCACAGTCCCATATCAATGGATCAGCATCTCTGTCCCAGCAGATCTTCTGGACAGACCTGAGAGAGAAAGCCTGCCTTTGTGAGGCAGAGAGCACAGGCAAAACCTTTTTCTAGCAAAGGCCCGGTTTGTGTTAAACAATGTACCCATCACATTATTTGATATTTAATTCACATTCAAGTATGGTTAGCAAGCCATGTAAGATAAGAGTTCAGATCTGAGGGTAATCCACTTTGCATTTTCTCTCAGAACTAATAGAGATTGTAGCCTCAGGAGCTAATTCTTCGAAAATTTCAAGAATTCCCACAACCACCCAAAGACCACATGCGGATGCCCTGAAGATTTTAGCAAAGGCCAAAGCTGATATCACATACCCTACGCCAAAAGATGTGTGTGTATATATGTGTGTGTGTGTGTGTGTGTATAAAAACATAAAACTCAGAAAGCATGGGACTGATCATAGTCCTGCCCATAAACCTACCTATAAAATTTTGCTGTCCAGATGAGAGACCACAGACTAAGAATTTATGATTATATTCTAAGGCTTAATTCTGCATGTAAACACCTCCAGTAAACAGAGTACAGATTTCAACATATATGAATCTCTACAGTAAGCAGACTTTTTCCTTTTGATATAATTTTTAAAGAAAGCTTTGAATTAACAATAACAACAACAACAAAAAGAAATGGCATACAGAAAATAAGACCATAAGGATACCTGGTCATATGAATATTTCCAACTGCATATTAAATATACATATGGATATATTTTTATATGCTCATACATATAATCTTCCATATTTCAAAGCTCATTTTCCCCTGGCAATTTTTCTCATTTCCACCTTGAGTAAACCAATATTTGAGGACAAAGAATTCTAATTGGAATATCCTTTTGTAAAACAGCCTTAAACTCTTAGTTAGTGTTGAAGTAAATGATGGCACCATAACCAAAGGCTTTATGGTTCTCCATTCATCCTGAAGTAAATGATCTGGATCAAATTGGCAATCTGTTAGCTTACCTTCGAATTGATGGTTCCCTCTTTATTTGATGGGTTTATCTTCCCTGTCTCATCTTATCATGATCACCTCTATCTAATATAACAACAACTAGACAAAGAGCTCCACGTTTAAGGGCTTTATTAGAGAAAAGGTTTTGACTATCTGGCTTAGAGAAAGGATGATGTGAGCTTCTTGAAAAAGTTGAAAATATTTAAGTTTAGAATGCAGTTTTTGGGGAAGGGAACAGGAAACATCTGTGTTCGTGAAATGATGCTTTCTTCTTTTCTTTTCGTGTGAAGCTTTACTTCACTGTCAATGATAAAGCCATCCGTCTTGCTTCTACGAAGTCAACCATAGGAACGAACAAGGCAATTAGGAGTGGTGTCAGGGTTGCTTCTTCTTCTTTTTTTAATAAGTAAATTTTATCTTTTAAAGTCATCTTAGATTTGCAGCAAAATAGAGTGACAACCACAGAGAGCTCCCACAAACCCACTCCCACCCCTGATACAGACACAGCCTCCCCCACTATCAACATCTCCCACCAGGGTGGTACATTTTTTAGAATCAACGAACTAATATTGACATGTCATTATCAATAAAATCTACAGTTTCCATTAGAATTCACTCTTTGTGTTGTACATTCTAAGGGTTTGGACCAATGTATAATGACCTGTATCCACCATTATAATATCACACTATAGGAGCCAAGGAGAAGTTTTCCCTTCACCTTCTGAAAGTTCATTGAAAAATCACTGACAGGAAGCATATTAATAGGAGAAAAGGCATATAAATTTCATTAATATGTACATCAGAGATTTCAGAATGAAGATTCAAAGATACAGAGGAAATTGTCTATTTTTATGCTTAGGTTTAACAAAGTACAGACAGCTGTGTAGAAATATGATTGGACAAAAAGAGTATGATCTAACGGTAACAGACAGAATAGGGAAACTCAGCAAGGCCTGTCCATCTAGATTATTCTTGGCCTCTCTGAGCAGCATCCTTCTTTCTGGTGGGGGGCAGGGATCTTACAGGCAAACGAAGTAGGTCAGATAATTTCTCTATGGCCAATTTTTATACATAAATGTGGAAGGTAAGTTAAAGTAATATTTTTAAGTTTTATGGTTGACTCTGGGGAAAAGGCATTCTGGTTTCCATGAACCACCATGAGGAAGAGGGATTATAGTTTCTGTGGCTGGCCTCAGAGGAGAATGGCACTGAGAGACAGGAGCGCAGTAGGTGGTCAGTGAAAAACTTTTGGTTCTGAGGCTGTTTCTGAGGCCTTTATTTTGGGGTATTTTTTTCTGAGTCCCAACACTACAGAGTAATTTTACTACCCTAAAAATCCTCTGTTTTTCACCTATTTATACCTCCCTCCCTCCTCCTGAACCCTGAGCAACCAGTGACTACTGATCTTTTTACTGCCTGCATAGTTTTGCCTTTTGTAGAATACCATATGATTGGAATCATACAGTATGTAGCCTTTTCAGATTGGCTTCTTTCGCTTAGCAATATACATTTAAGTTTCCTCCATGACTTTTCCTGAATTGATAGCTCTTTTATTTTTTAGTATTGAATAATATTTCCTTGTATTGATGGCCCACAGTTTATATTCACCTATTGAAAAACATGTTGGTTGCTTCCAGGTTTTTGCAATTGTGAATGAAGCTGCTATAAACATTCAAGTGCAGAAATTTCATAAATGTAAATTTTTAGTTCATTTTGGTACATTCCAAAGAATGATATTGCTGGATCATATGGTAAGACCATATTTAGTTTTGTAAGAAACCATTAAACTCTCTTCCAAAGTGGCTGTAAAATTTTTTACTCTCACCAGCAATGAATGGGAGCTTCGATTGCTCTACATCCTTACCAGCATTTGGTGTTGTCAGTGTTTTGGATTTTGACCATTTTAATAGATGTGTCATGGTATCTCAGTACTGTTTTAATTTCTAATTCCTAATAGCAAGATGTTGGACATTTTATATATGTATATTTGCCATCTGTATATAATTATTGGTGAGATGTTCAGATATTTTGCCTACTTAAAAAAACGAAGTTGTTCACTTTCTTACTATTGAATGAGTTCTTTGTACATTTTGGATGGCAGTCTTTTATCAGCTATGTCTTTTGCAAGTTTTTTCTTCGAGTCTGTGGCTTATCATTTTATTCTCTTAACTGCTGTTTCTTTTTAAAGTTTTGTTTTTTTAAATTCTTCATCATTTGACCATAGGTACTAAAAAGGATGGTTAAATATTAATAACTTCAGTTCATTGGCATGATTCTACCTTAACAACAAATAAAGTCTAGACCACCTAATTTTTGGTGGTTGTTCATAATCTATTGGAATGGTGTGGTTGAAAGCTCTTTTTGGAATTTATTAAACTCTTCCTGGGAGGAATAGATTAGATAGATAGTATTTTCCCATTTGACAGATGGGAACTGTCAGAAAGTAAACGTATCTTCTGACTTCTGTTTGATGAATTAGTAATCAAACTGATTACCATCTACTTTTCTTTCTCAGGTTATTCAATTTTGTAGAGTTTCCTGGTGTGCATAAATGACAGTTGTTTCATTGTGTGGCAAAGTTTTTATATATCTTTAGGTAATCATGTGAGCCACTTTTTAAAGTGCTTTCACTCCAAGGAATTAAAGGAAGAATAAGAAGCAGAAAACCATCCTGATGGAAAAAGATTTAATCTGTACATGAAATGAGGAAATGATTTTTGAAATACTGACCTGCTTTTAGCGGAACAGTAACCAAAGGAAAAATCGCAATCTGCTGTGATATGTTATTTTTAATAGGTCTAGCAATTAATTGTGTTACAAGAAGATATTGGATGCTTCTTATATTGGTCACAAAAGTCCTTGATTTCCCATGTTTTGTTTTTCAGGTCTTAAATGTATGTGCTTATAGCCACTAATTTTTCCAGAGGAAAAGAATTGAATGTAATACCTTCTTGGTCTTAAAAACATGTACTGTACTTATTTGTGTTTTCAGTGATATTCCTTTCCAAACACATACACACACACTTTGAAAAGAAAATGAAGAGAACTCTTGTTCATCTAGCAGGTCCCTTACCCCCTCCATGCTTGAAAAGAGCAAAGTTCTGCCACCTTAGAAGTGAAGACTTTTCCTTTCTTCCTCTCCCTGCATAGAAAAGGAAAAATAACCTCTTGCTCCTGGCTGAGTTGGAAAGCACTGCATGGCTTTCTCTTTCCTACCAGTGAGCAGTTGTATTTTACTCCCCTGCTTCCTTTTCATTAGCATCGGATGCTTCAGGACCAGGGTCCTTCACTCATTCGCCTATAAAATAAATATGATTGGACACTATTTTGAAATTGCTAAGGTATTTTCTTCTATTGCTTTTCTGAGTATAAACTTTTCATCCCAGTCCTTCTTTCTGTAACTGATTAGAAAGGCAAAGAAAGAAAGATAAAAAGATATGCCAGCTTTGGATGTGCAATTAGAGTAAAAGAGAAAAACAATAAAGGTGCGAACCAGGTTATTTTCTTGTAAGATGATTTGCCAAATTTTCAGTTACAATTCCTGCTCTCCTAAACATACAAAGAGTTTAGCCTGAAATTCACTCATAATATGGAGTGAGTTTCTCATTATATTTTTAGTGAAGGACCAGCTTTTTTCCCCTTTTTATAATACAATTAAAAAGGATTCTTGGGAAAAATTAAATTAGAAAAAACACAGACATAAAAATTTTGTCTGTTATTAGATTCAACAAACAAAAAAACCACTTTGTCAAATTGCTATAAAAGTATCTATAAAACACATTTCAATTTTGTACTTATCTCATTGTAGAGTAGGAAAAAAGAGTTCGCAGGGTGGACCCAGCTCAAAGACTTCACTTTGAGTAGCACTGAAAAAAAATCACATCTCTGTGATGATGAAGCCCCATCTTCCACCTCAGCATACCCCTATATGGTGTAGATGCTTATTTGAAGAGGGAAGTAGGTAGACTTAGATGCTGAGAGTAGAGACCAAGCCAATGATCTGGCTAGAAGAAGTGGTAGACTTCTTGGAAAGCTGTAAGGCAACAGGAATCCAGGGGAGGTAGAGTGAACTCGGGAGTGCCTCATGGTTCTGACCGGGGAGAGAGAGAGAGAGAGCAAAATCAACATTTAAAATGTTACAGACTTCAGCCTCAGAAACCATCAGTGACCAGAAGAGCCTGGAACAAGGACACCACATGGATCTGGTGACGGGTCTTTCTTCCCCCATCCACCCCCAAGTACTATACAATCTTAGGGAAAGAGGCAGGGGGAGAGAAAAGGCTGAGAGACTGAAAGATTGAATGCAAATGAAAAACTGAGTTTTACATGGAAGAACTATTTAATATATCAGATAAACTAATTTTCAACCAGATTAGACATTTAATTTTCCCAGGTCACTCTAAGATGTCCATCTTGTCTTGTTTTCCAAGGACTTTCCTGATTTTAACACTGAAAGTCTTAATCTGGGAAATCCCTCAGGCCTGGGCAAATAAGGACTCCATTGCGAGAAAAACCAGAAGGTGGGGATTCAGGAAGAAGACCAGAGAACTCTATATTAAATAATTAATTTAGCATTTCTCTGTGTATCGGAGTTTTAACATGAGTTACGTTTTACAACCTGTGATAGTACATTTTAATGAACCTCCCCTTGACTAGGCTAAGGGGTGCCCAGATAGCTGGTAAAACATTATTTCTGGGTATAGCTATGAGATTAGCATTAGAATGAGTAAAGAAGATCACCCTCATCAATGTGGGCAGGCACCATCCAATCTGATGAAGGTCTGAATAGAACAAAAATAGGAAGGTAGGGCAAATTTACTCTCTTTACATAAGCTGAGACATCCACTTTCTCCTGCTTGGACACCAGCACTCCTGGTTCTTGGGATTTCGGATTTAAACTGAGACTTAACACCATTGGCACCCAGATACTCAGGCCTTTGTACTGTGACTGAATTATATCACCAGCTTTCCTGATTGTCCTGCCTGCAGACGTTATATTGTGGGACTTTTCAGCCTCCATATCCATGTGAACCAATCCCTACAATAAATCTCCTTTTGTGTATTGGTTCTGTTTCTCTGGGGAACCCTAATAAACAACCCTATGACAAAATACGTATTGAGCGACTACTATGGCCAATGAGGTAGGCACTGGTAATACAGTAGCGAACAAGACAGACGTGATCCCAAATCTCATGGGAGCTTCATGAAAGTAGAGAAAGTGCTTCTATCCACTTGAATTTTCTTCCCTCTGGTTAGTATATGTTTCAGGGTCAAGGCCGAAATAGAAAAGAAAAATAAATTACAGATGTAAATACCACCTCGCTGTAAGAATCACTCTGCAATTCCATTCCACAACACTTTCATTCGTCACATGGCTTATTTGCTCTATGTGCTCTTTTGCTTGATCAAAAGTCCTGTCAGGAGGGAGGTGCGCACTTCTTCCAAGGTGAAACCGGCTGCACCGAGGGCGGAGTCCTCTGCCAGCACCCTTTCCTTGCTGGCTGGCACGTGGGCTGCACAGTTTCGCCCAAGCCACGAGACTAAGTGAGCAGTGTCTTTCAGAATTTGCCCACTCTTCTAGTGTAACTAGTTCTGATGGTGGGAAATAAGGGGAGAGGACGAGCTGCTTATACCTTTACTCTTGAGGTCATTGGATTTAGCAGAGGTGAAAAGGTACCTGATGCACTATTGAAACCACCCCCACTGTTTCCTGATACAGACTGTAAGCCAGTGCCACCGAAAACAGGAGAATGTGACGATGACATGCTGGCCTTGAAACAGGAGTTGAGAGAAGTAATGATAAGAATGCCTTGTTTTATTGAAAACTCCTGAAGAAAAACAAGATATTGAAAGGTATTGTAAAAGATATGTGAAAGTATGCAAAGAAGAATGAAGAGCGGATTGGAGAAGACTTCCAAGAGAGCTGATGCCAAGGAAAGAATGCAAAAAAGGCCCAAAATGCAAACAGGCAAAAGATACAAGCAAAGGCACTTTGCTCATTCACACTACAGATGTGTTGAAAAAAATGGAGGAATTGGAAAAGCGAGGTGATGGTGAAAAATCAGATGAGAAAAATGAAGAGAAAGAAGCAAAGAGAAAAGTAAAGAAGCTGATGACAATGACAATGATGACGCTGCAGAAGAGGAAGACTATGATGAAGAAGATCAAGAGGAGGAAAATGACCACATTAACTCATACATTGGAGATGATTTTGGCACAATAGCAACATGGATCAAACAATGTTTTAGGCATAAAATTTCTCAAAAAATATTTTTATGATGTAGCTTCTGAGCATTGGGACATACTTGTTTTCTATTTTATTTTTGAATAAAGAATATTTTATGTTTTTCCAGTGAAGTTGAACAAATATTTGTTACCCAAACATTCAGAACCACTTTGAGTTTACATACCACCAGTTGCCTTACAAATTAGTCTCTGACACTCTGACATTCCTTCTAAACACTCTGCTATCCCTCTTGGGTACTTCAGTGGGATTTTTTTGTACTATTTGGATTTGAATGTGCCTAAAGAATTTTTGCATCTCAGTTTGTATATTCATATTTGAAGAAATCATCCCTGTTTAATTGCTGCTCTCTTTAAAAACTATTATTTGTCATAGTTAATCATGGATTTCTATAATCTGAAAATTGATTTAATGCAGCACATGGAGCACTTTAAAAGCAAAAACACTTGAAAATAATTTTATTTTTTACTTTTACGTGGTATGTTCTATACTATTACATTTTGACTACAAAAACTTACCTGAGCTCTTACATGTGCAAATCTATGAGAGTAGAGATTTTGTGATCAAAAACATACACACAGGGAAAAAGGCCTATCTGAGTTATATAAATGTCACAGCTCACATCTCAGCCAGTACAAAGAAACATCCATATGGGATGAATATTACAAATACTTGAATTTGGGGCTAAGTTAGTACCATGCAATATATGAGTTAATCTTCCCACTGTAATAAGTCTGACTTCTTCAAACAGTCAGGCTTATGAAAAATTAGACTGAGACATCTTATTTAATTTTGTACTTCACGTAAGTGTGGAAGAAGTTCTGGTCATGTAAATATCATTGCAAAGCAAGTGTGTGAACTCTGTGAGATACAGCAGCCTCTGTTTCAGAGGACTCATAAGCTGTACAACTGATTTATATAATCATGTAGAATGAACTCAGGTCATTTTGAAATCAAGATTAATCTTTTTTGTTTAACTTAAAAGCTAGCTCCCCTGCCTTTTTGTATTTTGGGAGAAAAATATCTAAAAACCTCAGCTTACAAAGACTCTCACAAATGCCAAAGATTTTCAAGGAAATTCATATTATATATTTTTAAAATTATTTATTAATATTACTCACCAAAAGAAATAAGGAAATTTTATTTTTCTCCTTTGGGAAGATATAACCCATTACCCTCTAACCTGACAATCAGAGTCCTACACTCTATTTCTACCTGTACTATTAAACTCAGTCTTGAAACTGAGCTTGGTTAAGTTTCTGTGCCTTAGTTTCTCCACTTGTAAACAATTTTCTGTGAAAATTGTTTAAACGCCAACAAAAATTTATCATATGTATTCATTCTCTTACAGAAATGATCACTTCTTAATTTAAGTTTGGTTCTCACCCTTTAAAAAACTGTAGTTTGGAAAGTAACTGAAAATACAGTTTTGAGAAATAAATATGTTTTACTCACAAAATATATTGTAATCTTCCCATCTTGTATTTGTGAGGAAAATTAGAGAAAATTTCTATTGTCTTGTGCCATTTTGTAACATGACTTTTTCAGGAAAAAGATCACTTTCAATGGCAATACTTACTCAAATAATTCAAGATGAGTGTGAGGACTCATCTTATTAAGTTAGAACTGTGTTGATCATATGTGAATTCCTTCTTGTGTAGAGGAACTTATCAAAAATTTTGAAGATTCTAAATGACAAACATGAATAAGTCTACTTTAAAAAATCAATCTATTATACCTAGAATAGAAACCTCACATAAAGTTGTCATTTGAGATTGATAATTAACCATAGGTGTTTTATTCTCTCACTTTAGTACCAAAGCCAAATACCATTTAGTTCTCAGAAATCTTATCTCTACTTTCTATTTACTTTGGAGATAACCACTTGAATCAGGCAAATACACTGAAGGTAAAGGTATTTCTTTTCCTAGCTTTCAATTTGTCCTGACCATTTTAATCCTGCAGATAGTAGGGCAGCCCCTTTGGGCAAGGATTTACTCTGGGGGACCCCAGCCATCTTTTTTAAGAACACTCTTTCTCCCTTTGGAAGACCTTTTTACAATTTTAAAGTATACTAATTGTAATTATGACAATAGGCAGTATCTACAGATTGCTTTACCAGCGTGAATCTTGTTTTTCTGGCTTAAAATCTGAAAGTGTGAAATTATTCCATAGGAAGGTAAATGTTATTTTTCAGAGAGAGCCTCTTATACACACACACACACACATATATATATATATATATATATATATATATATAAATAACTAGAAGTATCTCTGAAATTGCTATAACAAGCAAGACTGTTTGGTCATTATAATGCTTATTTTTCTGTATTTGTTTACACATTAAATCCTTACAAAACAAAAACAACAACAACAAGAAAAACAAAAGTCCAATCAATTATGCTATTGATCACTAGGTACTGTGAATAAATCACTATTTTCAATAAAAAGAACCAAGACTCTTTTTAAAAGCAGTTTTATTTATTTTATTGTTAGAGTTCTCATTTACTGAAAAAAATCTTACTATAGAATACATCCAACAATACATAAATGTAAGGAACGCAGAAAAAAATAATTATATCTGTAATCCCACTCTGAGATAACCATCATTAATATTTTGGTGATCATTCTTTCATTTACCTCTTTGTGTGTGCATGTACAAATGTACATAATTTTAATTAACTAAGATATTAAAACACAAGCTGGGTTTTTCTGTAGAATGACTTTGTCTCCTTTTATTTTTTACTTGTTTTCTTCTGGCTCTTCCTTCCTTCCTTTCTCTCCATATAGGTTGTGCTCTGTACTCCCATATTAACAACCTGGAAAGTATCTTTCCAGACTTTGTTCTTCATTGTTGCAAATATTAAAGATTACTGTGGTTCTAACACATAGCAGCTCAGGTGTAGGTGCTGGTACCCCCATTTCATATAAGCCCTGCTCTTGGATGCTGAAGGAGCAGGTGACCTCTTTCTGTCATGTTATATTAAAACATTGGGATCGGGATATGATCATATGGAATCAGATTCTGTGTTTGCTACTTGTAAGCTGTGTCATTTGGGGCAAAAATGTTGCTTGCTCTCTCTGAATGTTAGTTTCCTTGACTCTGGTGAATATTAACTATGACAGTGACAAGAGTCACTGAGCTCTCCCACAGATAGGACTCTTCATCAATCACTTGTCAAACTGCAGTGTAAATACTTGTTACCAGGTCTGCCTGCCCCCATCAGAGTGGGAGTTCCTTGAGCACAGAATCATAGTTTATTCATATTTTCTGTCAACACCAAGCTCTTAGTGGTATTGTTATATTTTTAAGTGAATTGATGATTCTTAAACTACGTGTTGGCCACCATTTAGCCCAACAGAAGCAGGAGCTTACTTTGTCCATGATAGGACATCTCAGGGTGCCTGTCTATTCAGAGACTAGAAAGCAGTGGGGATGGCTAACTAACAAGGCCTGGAGATTGTCATCCCAGTCTCCAGAAATGAATAAAATATTCACATACTGGTTCTCATTTAGCTCTCGAAAGAATCTGATGAAATTGGATTACTATTTCTATGTTTACATAAAAGAAAATTGAGGCTCAAAGAAGTTAAGTAAATTGTTCAGATTAAGTAAATTTTACCATGGTAGAGCTGTAATTTGAATTCAGTCATTATTATAGACTGAATGTGTCCTCCCAAAATTTATATGGTGAAGCCCTAACCCCCAATATGGCTGTATTTGGAGGTGGAGCCTCTATGGAAGTAATTAAGGTTAAAGGAGGTCATAAGGGTGTGGCCCCGATCTGATACCAATAATATCCTTATAAGAAGAGATAGTAGAGAGTGCACTTTCTCTCTCTCTCTCTCCCCCATCCCCATCTACATACATGAACAAAGTAATGGTCATGTGGGACAAATAAGAGGGAAGCTGTCTGCAAGCCAGGAAGAGAGCTCTGACCAAAAATTGAATTGGCCCTCACCTTGATCTTACACTTCTAGCTTCCAGAACTATGAGAAAATAGATTTTTGTTATTTAAAACACTCAGTCTGTGGTATTTTGTTATAATAGCCCAAGACAACTAATACAGGTATTGTTATAGTTAGCTGTCTTTGTTCACTCAGGCGGCAAAAAAATACCATACACCGGGTGGCTCATAAACAACAAATATTTCCTACAATTCTGAAGACTGAGAAGTCTAAAATCAAGGTGCTGGCAGATTGAGTGTCTGGTGAGAGCCCACTTCCTTATGGATGGTACCATCTGTGTCCTCGCATGTTGGAAGGGGTTAGCTAGCTCTCTGAGGTCTCTTTTATAAGATCACTAATCCCATTCATGAGGTCTCTGGCCCCATGATCTGATCACCTCCCAAAGGCCCTGCCTCCTAATACCAGCACATTGGTGATTAGGTTTCAGTATGTGCATTTTGGGGGCAGAAGATATTTATGCTGCAGCAAATCATTCCAGAACTTACTGTATTAAGACAACACAATCATTTTTTTATCTCTCACAGTTTTCGTGGATCAGGAACTCTCGAAGAACTTACCTGGGAGTTCTGGTGTTGCTATTCCTAGGGTTGCAGTCAAACTGTGACTTGAACTGGAACAGCTGGGGGCTGGCTGGGCATCTCACTCTCTTCATGTAGGCTCAGGGCCTCCCTATGGGGTCTTTCTGCACAGGCCATTGGCCTGAGGGTGTTTGGGCTGTTTATGTGGTAGATGAATGTGTCAAAATGAGTATTCCAGAAAATAAAGCAGAAGCATCTTATCTTTCATGACCTAACCTCAAAATCATTCAGTGTCACTTTCATTCTATTGGTTATGAAAAAGCCATAGCCTGATAAGTTTAAACGGGAAAGGAACTAAACTCTATTTCTTTATGAATGGTAAGATTTTAGAAAAGCATGCAGGGTGGGAGGTCTTTTTGTGGTCATCTTTTGAAAATACAATCTGCACAGATGCATACATTTGATTCTGGGGACCATGATTTTCCCATAATAATTTGGTGAAGCTGAACAGAAACCCTTCTCATGGGAGAGATTATAATATGGATCGTAGGTAAAAGAGGTGAGTCATTACGAGTTGTTTAGGATGGGCCGAGGGGTGTCACACTCCGCTTTAAGAGAGCTAGAGTCACAGAAGTCATGCCCAAATAGATATCTTTAAATTAACTCTTTTAGCTAAATCCTCTGGAGAGGGTTTGGAGTCCATTCCATCAGGTGAAAGGATTACTCATCATGAAGCCAGAGAACTAAAAAGCCCTGAGCATCACCTGGGGCATTTGTATGAGGAGATCCGACCCAAGGCTAAGCAAAAAGCAACTTAGGTAGACCTTAGATTCCCCTCCAGAGCAGAGGATGGACCACTGGGCAGTTTGAGGGGTGAGAGGATAGGGAGTGTGGGGGTAAGGGGAGTGACAGTGGTATGAGATGGGCATGGGCGTCAGGACGTCCAGACTTGGCAGCAGCGCACTGGATGGGATAGAGCTGGATGGAGGTGCCTTGCAAAGATGCTGAGAACCCAGATTCTCCAGCATCAGCACCCAGCAAAAGGAGTAAGGAGAGAATTTAGCTTGATGACAAAAGAGCCTTGGTTGTCCACACTGCAGGAAAAACCACATGAGATTACCCAGCCAACATTCCGTTCACTTGCTATCTGGTAGAGGATTGTCTCTCTCTCTCTCTCTCTCTCTCTGTCTTTTTTTTTTTTTTTTTTAAAGACAAGGTCTTTCTCTGTCACACAGGCTGTAGTACAGTGGCATGATAATAGCTCACGGTGGCCTCGAACTCCTGGGCTCCAGTGATCCTCCTGCCTCAGCCTCTTGAGCAGCTGGGACTACAGGCACACTCCACCATGCCTGGCTAACATTTTTTAATTGTTTGTTTTTTCAGAGACAGGAGTCACTCATGTCAAGCTCCTGGCCTCAAGCAATCCTCCCTTCTCATCCTCCTGAGTAGCTGGGATTATAGGCATGAAGGAATGTCTCTTAGAATGGTGTTTCTGGACACAGAAATCCTCTTCTTTTTCTTATGTCTGGAAAAGACTTGCTGAAAAACAGACAAATCCCTTACGTTTTGTATTCACAACACCTTCCCAGCCTTAATAGTATCAAAAAGTGAAAATAATGAAAAAAGTATTTCTCAAAAGATCCAGACTTAGTTCACAGAGAAAGCTCAAATACTGCTGAGGCTGCTCACAACAATGTAAATCAAGAACCTAAAATATTAATTGGAGGTCTCAGTGCTCCCACTGCCAAGGTTTCCCCAATACCAGCCATCAGGATAAAAGTACCAGCACTACAGAGTAATTCAGTATAACTCAAGATAATATTAGTTCATACATTTTTTGAAAGGCAGAGAGTTTCTTTAGGAAATAAATATTTTAAAACTCAATCTGACAGGACCGTACAAATAAACACTGTTAAGAGTAAAATGGGATAAATTAAGTGGACTTTCCAGTGCTTCTTAACTCTTTCATGCAACTAGTGGTATTCAGTCCTTTTGGGATACTGTGAAAAAATTCCATAATCTGAACAACTTATAAGCAACAAAAATTTATTCTCACAGTTCTGGAGACTGGAAAGTCCAAGATCAAGGCAACAGAAGATTCTGAGTCTGGTTCATTGAAGAGTACCTTCTCACTGTGTCCTCGTGTGGTGGAAGGGGCCAGGCAGCTATCTGGGCTGTCTTTTATAAGGGCACTGTTCCTAAGCTGAGGGCTCCACCCTCATGACCTAATCACCTGCCAAAGGCCCCACCTCCCAATACCATCACATTTGTGATGGTTTCAGCATATGAATTTCCTGGGGACATACACATTCAATCCATTGAAAGTGCCAATTTTATCTTTTTTTTCAAACAGTGAATCTCTCTAAGCAATAATATATTCAGCTCAGAGGAGACTGACATACAATAGTACAGGGAACATGGAAACATGTTTTATACTATTGTCATTTCCTTTCCACTTTCCTTCCCAATTATAAGAAAATATTCTCCTGTTGGCAAGAGATTAGTGTGAAATCTTTTGAATCTGATTTTTCTCCATACATAAACTGGCAACTGAAACTGGGAGACATATTAATTCAGAAGAATGAAGAATAGAGATTTAAGCCTTGGGGGAATAAATTCTAATTTTTATTAAATACTTGGAAAAGCATAAGAGGAAAATATATGCATGGATGTATTTTTCTTCCAAGCTTAGCATGTTTTGTCTTGGTAATCTTTCATTGTGGAAACTCATGTCAAACCTCTCATCCTTGTCCCTTAACTACCCCGGCAATGCAGTGTGATCTGAAGAAATATTGTCAACCTAAGTGCACATGGGTGTGAGGAATGAGGAATAGTTTTTTTCCACCTAGGACTATTGTCTTGCTCAGCTTGGGGAACCCTTTGGGAAAAAGAGAATACCACAAAATCAGTGGATGTAATCTCAGCACTCGATGGCGGGACAGCCGACCCGGCCCAATTCCTACCATAAGCATCATTGCCTCTATAACGTCTTCCTGCAGGTTTTGCCAGCAGCGTTATTTGATAATCCGATGGCAGGAATTTCCTATGAAGTGTTTGCTTTACAATCACTTTCCCGAGAAGAGACACATCCCTGGAATATTTTTTCATGTGTTTCAACAATCCACAGATTTTGGAGTAAAAGTCAGAGCCACATTAATGAGAAGGCAAGCTGGGTATCTACCCAAGTAAGGTGCAGACCTAAAAGGGGAACTGAAACATCACTGGAATAAATTGGCAAAATGTAAATTGGTTTCCTCCTCACTGGTGTCAACCTGTCTGTGTCGAGTACTTTTGTAAATCACACACAAGCTCACCATCAGCTCAGTTCTAAAATCAATAATGCATGTTGTTTTGCTTATTAGGAATGAGTGATTTAGTTTAATTATCTAAATGTTAAATCACTTAATTTTCCTCCCAAGATACTGTCTCATCTAAAAATTACAAAATAAAATGAAAAGAATACTATAGAAAAGGTAAGAAATATTTGCCTGGGGTTTTTTTAGTCTACCTTTCTGTAGGTAGTTAAGTTAGTAAGAGTTTTTATAAAAAACACTTTTTTTGTTAATAAAAAATCAGTTTCTTTCAGCTTCCATAAAAAAGAATGTAAATTATTTAAAGAAAATATGGTCCGGGTGTAGTGGCTCATGCCTGTAATCCTAGCACTCTGGGAGGCCGAGGCAGAATTGCTTGAGGTCAGGAGTTTGAGACCAGCTTGACAAAAAATAGAAAGATTAGCTGGGTGGTGTATGCCTGTAGTCCCAACTAGCTGAGGCAACAGAGCGAGAGTCTGTCTTAAAACCAAAAAAAAAAAAAAAAGAAAGAAAAGAAAGGGAATAAAAGGAAAGAAAATATGGTACAAGAAGTGCCAAATCATTGGCCTTCTCAGAACGACCACATGTCTCAAGTCAACCCTGAATGACACAGGATCTATTTGATCAGGTCTTTAGCATCTTTCTTGTGGGAGGTAATGCATAAATGGAAGGTATTTAGATGTGGTGCTGAGCGTCAAAGGCCATTTACTAGATATGTTCTTACTAAATAATCAACTCCTTCAACTTCAGTGAACCATGCTTTTGACTGTTTTTTTCCCAGCTCCCCACTATTCTTCACTTTTACTCTAGAAATGTGTTTTATTATTTGGCCAATTCTTCATAAGTTATGAATTCTCCCGATGTCATTTATAATTCATACAGAAATATCATGAAAATTCAACATCAAATTAATTTGGTTTCACTGAGTCCTTGGAAGACTAACCACAGTTTTTTGAGGACTTACCATGTGTCAGGTACTGGGCTAATAGCTGCATACATTTATACAATATGTATTTATTTTATCCTCACGATAATCTCCTAATATAGGTATTACTATATCCATTCAAGATGAGAAAACTGAAATTAAAACACGTGGCATTTTTTTGAGCTCTCACTGCCATAAATGAATTTCTAATCTTTTGGGAGCTTGTGTGTGTGTGTGTGTGTTTGTATTTTCATATAACTGTGAAAATACTTGCCCATATCTCGGTTGCTCCATGCTTAATTTATTCCAGGAACTTCTGGATGCCATCTGGCAAAAATTTTTCACATGTGAAAATTAGCTATATATATTTCTTTTTGAGGCTTTAATATGGGCCAGGATTGCTCTCTATCCTTTTGTCCCCAATGTTCTTCTCGTTAGGTAAGTGAACAGTTTATTAATGCTTATACTAAGTCACTTTTCACTGTTCATTTAGCTTTGATTTTCATTTTATTTTGCAAAAGCGGAGAGATAAAAATCTATATTTACCTAAAGACTTAGCTTATTAACATTTCCATATTTAACAACCCATGCATATTTGATTAGATGTCAGGCAGAATCTCTTCTATTTTTACTTCAGCACCACTGAAGGAGTAGCCTTAAGAAACATTTGCTTAATTTGTGTCAGTTGGCAAATATTTTTTTTTTTTTTTTTTTTTTTGAGACAGAGTCTCACTTTCTTGCCTGGGGCGAGTGCCGTGGTGTCAGCCTAGCTCACAGCAACCTCAAACTCCTGGGCTCAAGCGATCCTACTGCCTCAGCCTCCCAAGTAGCTGAGACTACAGGCATGTGCCACCATGCCCGGCTAATTTTTGCTATATGTATTTTTAGCTGTCCAATTAATTTCTTTCTATTTTTGGTAGAGATGAGGTCTCGCTCTTGCTCAGGCTGGTCTCGAACTCCCGAGCTCAGAACGATCAGCCCACCTCGGCCTCCCAGAGAGCTAGGATTACAGGTGTGAGCCACCGCGCCCGGCCTAATTTCTTTCTATTTATAGTAGAGATGGGGTCTCGCTCTTGCTCAGGCTGGTCTCGAACTCCTGAGCTCAAGCAATCCTCCCACCTCAGCCTCCCAGAGTGCTAAGATTACAGGCGTGAGCCACCGCGCCCGGCCAAAAATGCACTATTCTGAATCACGAGTCACATTGGGCTTGTCTGAACAATAGCAATGAAAAAACAGGGCCACATTTCAACTTGCTTCCAAGCTTTTATTCCCATTCTCTTCCTGTCTGCTTCCTCCTGGACATCCTGTAGATGGGCTGTCATCCCCCCTGTGGCTGAATGTTGGTATATAAGGCAGAAAGCAGATATCAGCTGATGAGAGTTTCGTATCAGCAAGTGACAGATGATGGGGCATGAAAAGGCTGGTGTGATGAGGGCACCAGCAAAGCATCTGTACGGAAAAAATCACAAAGTGCTGGAGTTGGAAGGCTCCTCCTAGAGGCTGTGTGGTCCAATTCCTCCTCCAGCATTCCTGACAGATGGCTCTGCAGGATTCTCCTGGTGTCAGGGAGCTCATGCCTGTGGATACAGCTACGGGTTGTCAGCGCCTGGGTTAATGGCCTCTTCTTCTGTCGAGCTACAACCCGCATGGCGATGTACTCACTTGTTGCTTATACTTTTGTACTCTCGAGGAACACAGAACCAGAATTCTCCACTGGCCATGGGACTTCCTTTCAACAATGGCTAGTGGAATTTTTCCTTTAAAAGACGACTACCATGTCCTCCCTCTGTCTTCTCCAGGACAGACAGTCTAATGACATGGTGTCTAAACCTCTCACCATCCTTGTCACTTTTCTCTAGATGCTCAATCCACATTCGAAATATAAAAACTAACACCACCCCTATTTTAGTTTTAACTTGTTATACAAGTAAAACGTTTATTATCACATCTTTGGAAAATACAGAAAAAATATAAAAGCATATGAAAATTGCTCACAACTACAGTTAACATTTTGGTGTATTTCCTTCCTATCCTTTTTCTATGAAAAATATATATGTTTTGAACATACCTGAGTTCATACAAACAATGTATCCCACTCTCTATATCATTTAAGATCCTTTAGCCCAATTCTTAGTGGGTTACATAACGTTACATCATAGCAATATACTATAAGTTATTTAATCAGTCTCCCATGTGCCTATGTTTGGACATTTTGGCTGCTTCCTCACTTTTGCTGGGTAATTCTGTGTGGGATATCTTCGTACGTAACACGTTGTTCAATGCCCCACTCAGATTGGACGGCCCGTGGTGAATACACGCTCCCTGGGTGTGTGGCCAGAGAGATTTCAGTGGGATCGCTGCTTATGGTGATCCAGAATACTACTGCCATCAAAGCAAACCTAAAATGACCTCAAATTACTACCTATAGCCTGGACAAACAGGGACTTTCTAAGTGCAGGTCATAGCCAGAAGCAGCGATGATGGTGGGTGGGAGTCGAGGCGGCATGAGGGGAAACCAGTCGGAGAGCTTGTCCTGCGATGGCAGGCTCAGCCCGGGCTCTGTGCCTCCCGCCTGACCGGTGTGATGTCCACACCCTGGCACCGTGTGGCTGCCTCGTTCTCACCACCCCCACAGGCAGAGCCCAGCACCTCCTCTCCGGGATTCCCACGGTACCTCTAGCAGGTTTCTAGCAGAGCTCTTATCTCTCTGCAGCAATTGTTTACATGTCTGTCTCTTTCATCAGACACTGAATCTCTGGATGCCAGGGACTGGGACCTAGCTGACTTTTATCCCTCGCAGTTTACATAAGAAGGCAATTTGTTGGACGGATGAGTAAACAAATGTGGAGAAAGGGGCATAGGATGAGGGAAGCATGGTGACCCCAAGCCTTTGGCCTGGGAAGGAGCCCTGGAAATGGAAATGGCAGTGGAGTGGAAGGTATTTAGCCCAGGTTGGGCTCCAGCTGATGTGGCCTCATCCCTTGTGCACTTTACTCAGCAGTGAAACCTGAAGGTCCTAAGTCCTCCAATCTAAGGCTGCCCTGGCCATTCGGATGCTGCTACTGACAGCACCTCCTCCATGGCTTTCTTTTGCAGCAGTGCCAACAAGGAGAGAGATTTGTGGGGTGAGGCTGAGAGGCTGAGGGAGGGAGGTGGGAGGAGGGAACAAGGCCAAGGCCGCAGTTCACGCCCAGAACAGCCCATCCAGTCCTGCTCCACATTGGTCTCACGCTTGCATGGGAGACTCATCCTGCCCCCCTCCCCACTCACCCACACAGGCAGGAGTCTCATCCTGCCTTCCCCACACCCTCCGGCCCGCCTACAGACAGCTAGATCAAAGCCACCAGGGAGGCAGCCACTGTTCTTTCAGTTCTTGGAAAAACAGAACCCAGCAGAACCAGAGAGCTGCTAGGCTGGCCCCACCTGGGCCCAACTGGAGCCTGGGCTTGGGCTCCAGTCCAGGCTTGGCATCACCTCTGTCCAACCACAGAGAGTGTCCACATTAGTGTGTCCCCCTCCCGCTTGCCAGGAGCTCTTGCCAAGGCTGGAACCATTTTTCACTGGACAACCTTCTGCTCTGGGACTTTTCAAGTCATGCTGAAGAGAGAGAAGCCAGCTCAGGGATGTTCAGGATCAATTTAACCCATTTTGCATCAATGGCTGGGCAGCTCCAGTACCTGCCCGTATGCACCTCGCTTTGGCCATGACTGCAGGGCTAGACTGGGGAACCTTGGAGAAAGTGAGGAAAGGAAGGTGGCATGCTTCAACTCCACCTTGGGGAGAGGAACTGAGGGGAGGGTGGTGCTATACATGTCAGGTATGGGGGAAGGTAAGGGACAGAGGCCAAGGGTATGGGGTGAAATGGAAGCTAGGGTTACTTGGTGATGGGGGCTGCATTGCGGTAATCTGGTTTAATAAGTAACTTTCCCTTTTGGACAGTTTTCCCATGTGTGCCATCCCAGCCACCACCTAGAATCTCTGAACTTTGGTATCTGGAGCTCGGGGGCCCTCTGTCCAATTCCTCACCAGAGCAGGGAAAGATGAGTCCTGTGTAGGCGAGGACAGCTGCCTGGCATTAGGGAGGATGCCAGTGCTACGGTGTTTTTCCCCTAGCTGTTTACACAAAACAAGACTTTGGAATACATGGACTTTGCAAACAATAACGTGAAGCGTGGAGGAGGGAGTTGGAACTTGTGCTCAGTGGAATGTGTCCTCAGTTCCAAGGAAAGGCTCTGAGGGTAAACCGCAGGCTCAGCATGATGCTGGGCTCACAGATCAGTCATTTGCTCCTGCCTGCCTGCCAGAGGAGCCCTGACTCCTGTTATTACAACCAAAATGTGACATGCAGCAAGAGTGTCTCAGCATCGTTTGATGTTTTTCTCTTCTTCACAATTTTCACATTAATTTCAGGGGAACAGCATTGGAGAGTTTCTGGTGTTTGGGTTAGAGAGAGGCATAAAATAACACGGAGCCAGTTGTTTTCAGGCAGAAAGAAATTGGGAAGCGCTGGGTCTAGTTCTATGATTTACCATCAACCAGCTGGCAAGGTGGGGATTTAGACAATAACGAACAGGCCTCCCGACATAGCAGAGGGGTCCTCAAAACAATAAATGGCACCTCATATTAGTTCCTATGCAGAACTGGCCAATGTTAATGCATTTTCCAGCTCCCAGTATTCCAGCATTGAGTCTGAGCACCAGTATCTAGGAAGCGTTCTGCCTTCTGCTGTAACTATAGCTATTGCTACTACTTGAAATGATAATAATATTGCCTGATATTGATTTATTTCTTTCTATTGCTCAACTACATTGTGTATGTTTTTTATGGCAATGTACCAAATGACCATTTGGAAAGAACAAGGTGATATAACTATCTCCCAGCATATCTACTAAACCTGCCAATATTCTATTGTTTTAAGAATATTTAACAGTGCATAAATATTTTAACATTGGTATTAATACAATAAAACATGGGAATGAATGAGTGAAATTTGTATGAATGAGTCCATAGAGGAGGGTCCCTACTCCAGTAGAATTCCTTATTCCTATCTATTTGGGCAAAAAGGTTTCAGTTTGGTTAGGAAATGATCTTTCAATGTAAATTTTGGTGACGGATGCCCAGGTCATATGTGCCGGCAAATCTGTCTCCCTCTAGCACTCCTATACTATTTCACGAGTCCACGTGGCCAAGCTTTCTCTTCTCTATCGTTTATTTTGGTCTTAGAATTGGGTATGGAGGAATAATGCAGACTGAATTTAAAGGGATAACATGAGGATTAGAGTCAAGCCAGTGGAAGTGGACACAGCAGTGAACTGGGAGTTCCAAGCCTGGCTTGGACACACTGGCTGCAACACCAAGAAGGGACCCTGGCTGGCCATCAAACCTCTCTGGGCTTTCGTTCCATCACCGAGAAAGTGCGGGGATGGACTAGCTCTCCAGCACCGGCCCACAGAGTAATACAGGATGGGCTGCACTTCCTAAAATACAGATTCCTGGACCTACCCCAGAGACTCTGATTTAGGAGGTCTGGGTGGGGCCTGAGTCTATTTGGGGAAAGCAGTGGACTGGTGGTCTCCAAGCCTTCTTCCAGCTCAGTCAAGGGTTCTGACTCTGCTCCAAGAAGTCACAGAAGCTTCTTACCTGAATCCTGGGATCATCTTGGCAAAGCCAATGACCTTTTGGATGCTATAACTGACCAGGTCAGCCAGGTGGGGCAGCATGGAGAGCTGGGACAGGTCCAGGGTCACAGAAGGGTCATCTGAGTCCTCTTCGTTCAGATCCGGGTTGGAGAAGCTGGACGGCTCCATCATGTCTGGGAAAGATGAGGGAAGAGAAGGAGCTATTTGAGGACACTCAGGTCAGGCCCCTCCTGCCTGCCGCTTTGTGGACCTCGTGTGCCCTGGCAGCAGGGCCAGCTGGGACCCCACAGTGACCACCTCTCTCCACAGGTCACTCTTCAGCCCCAGGTTCCCTCTGCAACTCTCCCAGTCTCTTTCCGCAGTGGCTGGCAGTGAAATCAAAGAGCCAGACATACTCAGAGAAATGAGACTCCCTTAAGCCAGGATTTTTCACACGTTGTTCCCCATGATCTCAATCAAAAATGAATTTGGGCCCAAGCAATCCATGGGAAAAAATGTTCGACCTCACTAGTGATCAAAGAACTGCAAAGTAGAACATCTACACTTTTCACCTGTAAGCTAGAAATGACTAGGTTTACATGCTGATGCCAGTATTTGCAGAGATGCAGGGAATTAGGCAATCCTTATGCAGGGCTGGGGTGCTAAGGGAGGTGTACTTTGTGCAGGAAATCTAGAAAACCATCTGGCACTATGGGTCGAAAGCCTACAGTTGTGTGTACTCTCTGACCAGTGAGCCTACTTCCATGAATTCATCATAAGGAAAAAATCCAGAATAAGTGTAAATATTTAGCCACAAATATACCATCTTACTGAAAAGCTGGGAAACATGCTAGATATCCAATCCTTTAAAAAGGACATTCTAGATGTATACCAAATGATACGGAAATATGATACAATATACCATTAAGAGAAAAAAAGCAAGTCATCAGTCTGTATACAGCACAATTCCATCTCTGAATATACATAAATGTTTAAAAAAAAGATGGGAAAGAAATACATCATAGTGTCAACAGTGATTATCTTGGGTAGGAGGATTAAAGATTACATACATATAGAATTTAGTTTATGTTTTCTAAATGTCTATGCTGAACATGTATTACTTTTGTATAACAATGTTTAAAAAAATTAAAAAAGTTAACTTGCTTAATTTTTATAGCTTTTATAATGTTTATAATTAAATAACTACAGTATTAATATATAGTTATTTAATTTTTAAATAACTATATGCTATACTGAACATACCATTGCTGGGAGTGAGCACTGTGAATCAATTAACCCATGAGAGGACATCAAAACTCCTAAATAATATGAAATTATTATTAAAAGGTGAAGTACAAGCCAATGTATAGATTATACAGATTGCTCTTCATTGGTACAAATGAATCTACAACCACGTGGAAAAAGCAGGAAGGCGGGTAGAGAAAAGTAGCACATGGGAAGGACCTACCAGGTGAGGGTCTGGGAGGGTCAGTGCTTCTCTGTAGTGTCCCCCCTCTTCCCTCCCGTCACTTCTGGGTGGGTGGACACAATGTCTGGCTCTAACTGCTATCTCTGGCTGGTGGCACTTGGACCCCTTCTACCTGTTCGGGATCTGCACACAGATCCGTCACTGAATCCGGAAGTACCATATCTCAGGGTTCAAGCTGTCCTCACAGGAGGGGGTTTTTGCATCCCTGCCCTCCTGGAGGCCCCAAGCAGAAGACACCAGGGTTTGGCAAGAAGTAGAAGGAGGAAGGACAAGGACAGGGGAGGATGAGGCAGGCTGATGAAGAGGAAGGTAGAAAAGGGCGGTAAGAAGAAAAGCACAATACCTCCCAGACTCTCGGGTGAGCTGGACGTGACAGGTCTTACAGTCCCAGAGTGGTCCCCCAGGGCTCAGGTAGAGTGTGGGCCGAAATGGGACCCACACGCTTTCCTTCCCACCCCAAATTTTACCTTCCGAACTGCCCAGGATCAATACACCATTTCAACAAATGAGGTCATCCCCAGGGAGGGGCCCTGGCCAGAAGCCTGGCTCAGAGGAGAGAGCACGGCTCAGGAGGCCGACCCTGCACAGCCGGAACCCCAGCTTGGCCCCTTCCCCAGCGTGGACCCTTGGGCTAGTCACCCCTCATCTGTGCAAGAGGAGCTGTTTTGAGGACACTGTGTGGCACTCAGTATATAAATGCTGCTCATGTCAGGGAGCCTTCTGCCTCTTTCGGTCCAGCCCAAAGGCAGCTGGGTCCTGCTTACCTGGAGAGGTGATATAGTGATCTGAGCAGGAGGAGGAGTCCCCGGAGAAGCCAGCGATGTGCCTCGAGTTGGGCCTGGAAGGAAGGCTCCCTCTACCCTCACCTCCACGAACTGGAGGCTGGAAGGAAAAGGCAGGGTCTCAGAGACTCACATTTTGGGGCCACTTTCCTACCTTGGCTCTTGGCCTTTGATCTGTCATAGGAATGGTTTCGGCGAAGGTCCATGGGAGGGGAGGCTCCTGGTCCGAGGGACAGAGCAGCTTCCATCCCTTCTGCTGGCTCTGTGCCAGGGCACCCCTTGCCCTCCACACCCACTCCCTGTCTCCTCCGGGTCGGCTCATCCTGCCGGCCAGCAGGCGGACGTACCCGGAACTGGCAGAAGTCAGCATAGGTGGGGTCGTAGGTCTTGTGGTGGGCGTCCAGCAGGATGGTGATGATGCGCTGCTGCTCCTCGGACAGCTTGGGTCGTAGACTGTCCTTCAAGGCCTCCTCCTCCTTCCGCTTCAGGATCATCTCGCGCTTCCGCTGCACCTCCTCATCCGTCAGAATGACTGTGGGGGTCGTGGGGCGGGGAGTCAGGAGGGCTTCAGCCCCTCCAGGAAACCTTCCTCCATCATTAAAGGCCCAAGATGGGAAAGGCTTCAACACCCGGGGCTCCCTGTGGAGGGGCTCCTTGCCACGGAGACTCCGACTCCACTGCATGGAGGAAAATGGGGTTTTCTATGATGAAAAGGAAGGTACATGCAGGAGAAAAATGAGAGAATTTAAGAGAGGGATGGTCAGGGCATCAGGAAGGCTGGATTCTCAAGAATGCGTTGTGGGACCTGGGGCAAACTGTTTCAGCTCTCTGGGGTTTTGTTCTCTAGCTTGAAAAACGCGAGGTTTGGACCAATCTCTTCTAAGGTCCTTTTCTTGTACCTTCCTCCATAAAGCGTGTGTGTGTGCAGATGGAGGAAATAGTAACACCCACCTCAGAAGATCAACTGATTTGAGAACTGCACGCCTGCCTGGCACAGAGCAGATGCTCCCTGAACGTTAGTGCTCTCCTTTTCCCCCGGCCCCTTCCCACCGTGTTCCATGATCCTGAAGAAGATGTCGGGGTGGGGAGAGGGTGGAAGGGTAACTGTGGACACTCAGAGGGCTGGAGGCTGGGGGATGCTGAGTAGGCTCCTCTGCACGGCCGTTCCCACATCCAGGTTTCCAGACACGGAACTCGGGCATCTAGTCCGCTCTAACCAATGGAGAAAGACGTGGCCTCTTTTGTTCTCTGCAAGACAACGCCTCCTGCAGCCTGTACAGTCTTGACATTTCTGCCCATGGGAGTTTTCGAGTCCTCGAAAAGGCCCCGAAGTCTGAGGCCTCACAGCTCTAACCCTGGAAGTTCTCTTCAGCCACTAGTCGGGGTGTTGGGCCACAGGGTGACCGTCGGCCACCTGCGGGCTTATGCAGGGGCTTGTGCCTGCCTCCCGGTGCTGGGGCAGCTGCCTGGGCAGGCGGGGCTGGGAGCAGGGATGCCTGGCACGGGGGCCAGGCAAACAGAACTCCTGGCCAGGGCATGCAGAGCGCTGGCGGCAGGAGTGGGCACCAGGGCCCTTGGCCTGTAGCTACTTGCTCGGTGCTGGTGCTGCCAGAGCATCTGCCCACGGAGCCGGGGAGTTTCACAAGAGCAGGGAAAGGAACCAGAACCTCAGAGTAGGTGAGTGCCAGGCTTCAAGAAAGATCCTTTGGCCCAGGCCCCTCAGGTAGCGGGAGGACAAGAGAAGTTGGTGGAGGGTGTGGACGGCTGGTGCCACAGTCATGGCAGGAAAGGGAAGCCTACCGCAAAGACGGACGGAGCGTCCCTCCACAGCTGAGGTAGGCCCTACCAAGAGAGGGGCTGGGAGGAGGCCACGCCCAGGAGACTGACTCATCTGCCCAAAGAGCTGCCAGCTCTCCTCCCACGGAGGGTGTCTGCCCAGACCCTACGGGGTCATGCAAGCTGGGAGCGGAAGGGGCAGAGAGCACCCCAGGGAAAGGCAGGGTGCAAGGCCCTAGCCTGGGGAATCCAAGATTAGGTGTCTGGTCTTTCCTGCTCACCTGAGGGGTGAGGCAGAGGAGATGGTGACACTGGATCTAGGAAGACCTGGCATGACACCCCATGCCAGGGTGTCTACAGGCATGTCCCTCAGCCTTACTGGACTTTGCTACGTGATTCTATGATGTTACTCTCTCCTGCTCTAGGCATGCTGGCATTGCTGACCTGTGAGTGTGGCCTGCTCACACCTGCCCCTGCCTTTCCACCTATGCCGGGTGCCTGTCCAGCTGGGTCTTCCCGATAACCACGTGAGCTCTATTGGTTCTTCAGTGCCCAGCCACAACCAGTCCTCTTTTGCCATGAAGCCCTTCGTGATTGCCCTGATCTGCACCGAGCCTCATTTCTTATGCCTGCTGCATATTTCCCACACACGTTGGCACCCAGTTGTCTTCCACTCTGTAGACTCATGGTTAGTACAGGTTTCAATCAGTGTCTACAGAGAGAGCCTAAGCAGTCCAAGGTCTCCCTAGACTGCAGGTTACTTAAGGGCAGGGGCCACATCTTATGACTCTTATGTTCCCCCAACAAAAGCTAGTGCAGTGGGCTCCCTGGCCATGGTTCTTGCTCCATAGTCTGACACCAGACAACAAGCACATCAACTCAGATTGCACCTACTGTGTGCGAGTCATTCTCCTGGCTCAAGAGGGGACAGCGAGCAGTGCTGCAGTACTGCCTGTGCCCTGCAATGCCGGGAATGGCACACAGCATGCCAGTCCAGAACTGTCCTTCAAGGCCTCCTCCTCCTTCCTTTGCTCATAGCTGAGCAAAGGTGACTTCTTTCATCTTAATAATCGTGATTAAAATCTTTTCAAGACAGAAAACCTTGTAACGGAACACTTGTAACATCATGTAACCTTTTCCTGATGATTCAGAGCTGAACTTTGGAGGACAAGGTTATGACCTCAGCGTTGTCTGGGGCTCTTTGCCCTCCACCATGTGGCTCAGCCTGCTGTGCCTTGCAGTTCTTGTGCGACTCTTCACAGCTTTCAGTGTTAGCTGTGGGTTGTCTCTTCTTATTGGTGCCTGCCTCTAGAAGTGTGTCTTACTCCCCCTTAGGAGTGACTTTTGATTCTTAGTTAGAAATTCTGGTTATCGAGTTTGACATAACAAAATGATAGTATTAATAATCATGGATAATACATACAGAGTTTTTCTGTGTACCAGGCACTATTCTAAGTGCTTGTATATTAACTCATATATTCAGTCCTCATAACAACCTTTAAGGCAGGTGCTAGTGTTATCCCCATTTAGCAGACGAGGGAACTGTATGTCTTGCTCAAAGTCACACCGCTAACCAATGGTGGACATGGTATTTGGACCTGGGCAGTCTATTCCGGAGCCAATGGTCATAACCACTACCCTATACCGTGTCTGCTTATAATCAGTTAGAACTGATCAGCAGAACTTGGCTCTCAGCCATACAGTCCTGTCCCACGAGGTGCTCCAATCCCTCTGAAGACTGTGAAAATGAAATAAAGTTGCAAAGCTTGTAAAGGATTTATTTTAAAAAGACAAAGAAGATTCAAGGTTAACCTTACAACATCCTTCCTCCCAATCTCTTGTATCGAATAGCAGCCACCATCCTCTGTGTTGGTAATAGAGGAAGAAATGCTGAGATCTACTGGTTTCAAACAGGGGCACCCACTCACAGACCTCCTGCAAGGCAACATTGTTTTGGGACAGAATAAATCGTAAGTCTCTCATGTGCAGATGCTATTGCAATTTATGAAATAATTTGTTTCAAGGGGTTATTAATTTTATAGGAAATTTTATAATCATTTTCTTAATGAATTGATACTAAAATGTTATTACTGTCATGTTTGAAGACACGTTTCGAAGTTAAAAGGCACTGACCTAGAATGAGAGTAAACAGGCTCTGAAAGAGTGTTTGTTGGGCTCTCCCATGAATAACGTGCATGAGCTTTGGCACGAGGCCTTTGTAAAACCTACCTGGCTGCTCAGTAGCTTTTGTGACTTCCTTCTAAGTTCCTGTTCAGTGTGAAATAATTTTGTGTGAGTTATTGCCATGCAAGAAATGTTCCCTGTCTAACCAAGTTGAAATTAAGTTGGGAAGTCAAGATCTGCAAACATAAACAATTTAAACATATTTCAAGATGCCAAGGGTGGCCTAAGGACAACAACAGGAAAGAGGACATAAAATTTTTCCAAATGAATGACACAGAAATATCAGGTTTGGGAGAATCTTACTGATCTGTAGACCAGTGGGAGATACAGAGATACAAAGAAGCATAAGGGGAAGCTAAAATTCATTCATTCATTCAACATGTACTTCATGAGCACCTACTATGTGCCAGGTGCTATGCCGATAATGGGGAGAGAAGACACATATCTGTAAAAGCAAGTTAACATAATAGATGGTTCTGTGCAGAACAGATGTAGTATAAGCAAGAAGCAAGAACTCAACTATGAAATTTCTTGAGTTCCAAAGGCATAAAGTTAACAAAGACTTCAGGAAAAGAAAAGTAGTCTTCCATGGGAACAAAGCTCTCTTCAGCACATCTCTTAGGGCCCCAGGAAGTGCCCACAAATGCACAATGGAGTGAGCTCTGATGCACTGGGGGCACCCGAGGGGCTGGCCTGGGGTGCAGCCACAAGCCTGGCCTTTGGAAAGAGACAGACCTAGGTTGGAATGAATGCTGATACTATCATCTTATTAGCTCAGAGGCATGATATTTTAATTCCCCAAGCTTCCTCTCACCTATTAAAAAAAAGAAGTATTTACATATTTAGAGTGTTGAAAATTGAAGAAGAAAATGCATGTTCCTGACATGATATCTGATATACAGTAGATAATCAATAAACTTTCGATTCCTTCCTATGCCTCCTCTGTGCAAGGGCCCGCTCCCTGCCCTGGCCAACAGGGAGCCTAGGTTTTTAGCTCCCTTCCTGTGGTTTTACACATATTAAGACATTCAGTTTTCTCTGGGACAACAGCCAGCCCAGGTGATAAATAAGCAGATATACTATCAAGTGCGCTGAAGATTGCTAACTTGAGGCAGGGAACTGTATCTTTTCCTGGATGACGTTCCCTTTGGGGCAGTGGAAAGCACCAGCTTTGTGCTGGCCCAACGTTTCTATTTTAGCTGGAGCTCTAGGGCCCAACCCTGGGAGCCCCACTCCAGGAGCCCATCTACAACTTGGTACAGCTCCCTGCACCGGGATCACAGGACTGCTGTGGACAAGGGGCTTCCCTGGGTATACAGCAGGCCTGGGGATTAGGCTTGGGTGGGGGTGGCCGAGGCACTCAGCTGATTTGGGGATGCACTTCTGGGCTGCTGGCCCCCAGCACATGGCGGGGTGCTCCCAGGGCAGGGGCCCCGAGTCACACAGGGCCTGGTACTGTTCTTCACCATGGACATAGTGCTCTCTGCTGGGACAAGGAGGGGTCAAGGAGGGTGCATGGAGTTGGATTCTAGCCCCAGCTCAGCCCCAGCATTTCTGACCCCAATCCTGGTGTTGTTACCTCTCTGAGTACCAGATGTTCTTCCTATTCTAAGTTAATAGGACACCCCCTTCCTCCGAGACATGACAGTGGGGCCTCTCATGCATCAGGGAGCTTGGCCCTGTTGGGGACTTCTGCAGCAGTGCCCTACTGAGCCCGAACAGTAAAACCCCCTGCCGTGCTTGGTCGGGGACAGCCTCAGAACCCAGGCTCCAGCCCTGCAGAGACCTGTGCTCTGCCAAGACAGGGGCTGTGCCGAATGCACCTGTTTTGTGCGCCCTGGTGTGACTCTGAGCAGGCCCCATGAAGAATGTGTGCAAAGGCCCACAGGCACTCCACTTCTCACTCTCTCCAAGATAAATGCTGGAGTCGGGTGGGGCAGGACTGGGGTAGGCGAGGTCGGCATGTCCAGGCCTGCGTACTCCTGTGGGGGTGAGGAGGAGCGATAGCCTGGAAACTCCTTCCAGGGCCACCAGCATTGGCTGGGAAGCCGATCCACAGTGAGGAGTCGGGACCCCCAGGAGAGGAGCCTTGGTCCAGGCCCGAGGAGGAGGCCAGAGGTGAGGGCCTCTACTCTGCCTGTTCCCCAACAATAGGGAATTAGCTTCCCCCTTAAGGAAGAAATTTTCCATCCCCTAAGCCCCATCCTGTGACTGTTCCCCTGTTCCTGACACATCTTCCTGGTACCTATCTTCTCTCCATCCCCCAAGAAAGGTCCTGTAGCCAGGAGGGCCTGCAACTGAGCACCCTGCACCCTAAGACACCTCAGGCCCACGGCTGGCAGGGCCTGGGCTCTGTCCTAAGGCTGGACGGGGGTCCCGGTGCAGATGCGGACAGCAGCGAGTGGGGAGAGCAGAGCAGGGACGAGTGTGCAGGGGCACTGCTGCCAGGGCTGGCTCAGTGCCCTGCTCCAGCCCAGGGACGGCCTGGTGCACCCCTCCTGCATCTGCTGAATTCAATGGCTACTTTGGTTACCAAATAACTGTACTACAGCTCCAATGCAAAGTCCAAGTGTTGTTTTCAATGGTGGGTCACATGTTGGACAGGAAGTCCTATAGGGTCACCCGTCTTCCTCCATCTGGATTCAGAGGGCCATCCTAGAGCCCCAGTGCTTCCCTTCGCAGACCATTTTTCCTGGTCTCCTCCAGCCACCAGCCCTCAGATCTGCTCATGGGGCCAGTGTGGCCGGAAGTCTCCAGTGGGGCGGAGCATGGATGCCAGCTACGCTTCGAATATTTATTCTCTCCATCATTCCTGCCCTTCCAGCCCACGGCACTCTCTCTCCCAATGTCCAGAGACCCCTGGGGTCCTTGAGCCTCATTCTTTCTTCCAGGTCCAAGGAACAGGGAGCTGTGGGAATATGACGATGTCCTGGAGGAAGACTCTGACTAAGGAAGGGGGGACTCTTGAAGACCATGCCCTGCCTCTCTCTCCTCTCAGGCCTCACTCCTGAGGGGCCCTCCTGGGGCCTCTGAGAGACACACACAGATCGCAGAGAGGCTCACAGGATCGCTTGGTGCATTTGACCCTGCAGTCCCAGCTGCCCTGCTGCCAGCTGCTGGTCCCACTCACGCCCCCGCCACAGATGCTGGTGGCTACAGAGGAAAGGAGGCAGACCTCTCTGCCCAAACCCACATGGCAGGGGCCCAGGCCATCCCCTCACCCCGCCCAGCCCCCTGGGCACTCACACTCCTTCATCATGCCGATGTCCACGCAGCGCTTGAGCCGGCAGGCCTGGCAGTGGCGCCGATTGTCCTTGGTGATGCGGCAGTCCCCGTTGAAGGGACAGGTGAATAGCGCCTTCCGCTTCATGCTTCGCCTGCGGAGAGAGCACATGCCCTGCCCTGGATCACTGACCTTCTGGCTCCTCAGCCCTGGCTGCCGAGAACAGCCTACCAGGGCAGCGACCACAGAGACCTGCACAAGAGGCCCCCAGACCTCCTTCCCTCCTGGCCGCTGGGCCACACTCACTTCCAGGCTGGGCGCCCCCGGCCCCTCCTCCTCCTCTCGCTGCCTGCTCGGCCCCATTACCGCTTGTACTTACTTGCACGATCTCTGCTCCCTCCGTCTTAAAAATTACACAGTAAATACATGAGTAAATTTTTTCTAGTAAAAAATGTGTTAAAATACTAAAATCTGCATGGTAGCTCTCATAATGTCTTATAATGAGCTATTGCGAGAGACAACGGTACTAGTCTGAGCATTAAGTCTTCCAGGGTCCAAGAGATCTGTGACTAGAACATTCCCCGTTCCAGAGATAGATGTGTGCATGGAAGGGAGCAAAGGCCCGAGCCACAGCTCCAGATATCTAGAGAACCTGCCCAGAAAGGGAAGAGGCCAGATGAGCAGGTGGGAGCCCTGAGGTTTGGCCTTGGCTTTCTGAAAGGCAAAGGAAGCAAGGGCTCTGTAAGAGCAGAAAACTACTAAAGTGTTCTTAGCTAGGAAGCTGGTACCCCTGGTATCCTACATAAAACTGTACGTGTGTGTGCACGCATGTGTGCACCCCGTGTGCATGTGCGAGCCTGAGAGCTCATTTCCTAGTTCTAGCGTTCTCTCCCGCTGCCAGCCACACACGTGGACTTCGTGAGTCTGCAACAGCACACTTTCCCGGAGGCTTCTCATCATCCATGTCCTACAGGCTCCTGTTCCTCCTCCCAGCCCCACTAGGGAAAGGCCCCACTTTTTTGCCCCAGAGCAGGTGACATATTTAGCTGGGGAATGATGGTGGCAAAATCACTTTCTGTATGAGCAGCAGCACCTTCCAAGGAGCTGCTGAGTGTGGAGGAGCCCAGGCCTTAGAAGCAAAGGCCCAGTCCCAACCTTTTCCCTCCCAGAGATGAGCTAGTAACATCATCTTCTCCAGATGTCAGACACTAGTTACGATTCCTGGTAAAACAAAAATGACTCACTGCTCATGATCACAAGAACACACACAGGGTTTAGGACGATCACACTCATCAGTTGACAGACTTGCTCCAGCAAGGTGACAGATGGGGACCAAACCGACTTGACCAATGGGATAGTGCAGAACAGACCAGCGTTTAAGGCTCTGTTGGCAGTCACAGGCAGACTCTTAGATCCACAGTGGACCCAAGAGACCATTAGCGTAACCCCCTCATTTTATAGATGTGACCACAGACGGTGAGAAATTTATCAGTCAGGCTATTCGGCAAGAAGTTAAGGCTTCTAGGTCTGGAAGTCTTAGGGATCTGAGGCTCAGCTTTTAGCTTCCTGGATTGTTTTCAACCCCAGAAATGTAAAGTGCTCAATAAAGTTGAGACCATAGGCAAATAGCTGCACGTGGCTGGCCCTTGAGCACAGCTCAAGGCCAAAAATGACCCAGTGGTTGAGAAAGCAGCTGTTGTTGGCTTTGGACTTAGGCTCTGGCACCCTCCTGTGACAACCTCATCACCCAGGGGCCACCAGCCCAGCTGGGCTGCAACGAGGTGGAGTGGCCCCAGGCTGTCAGGGGGCGACGCTGTCCTGCCCCACAGTAACCAGCCAGAGAGAGATTATATGCCAGGCTTTTGTCCTCCATCTTTACAGAAACAAGAAGGCTTTCGCCTTTCACCTCTATTCCTCTACTGCAGCTTTCCAGGGAGACAGGAGAATATGGAAGCACCTTGTGCACTGTTAGGGCTCCCGTATGAGATACAGTCGTCAGCATAGGGCCCATTTGTAATATTCCAGGACAGGAGAGTGGAAGAGCGGTGGCCCCCTCTTCTCCTTTCCCCCCTTTCCACCTCGTGGCTCTTGAGGCTTCACCTGTTACCACAAATGCTTAGGCCCCAGAATGCCCATAATTCTCTAAAGATACAGACCAGTATTTTCTAGTTCAGAGATAATTCTCATTTTTTTTTCTTTTTATATTTTAACAACCAGGCACCTTGCCCAGGGGCTGAGGGATTGCTCTGTCCTTCCACCCACCATCTTGTCTGGCTCAGAGCTCTTCCTGTTAAGCCTCCAGGGCCATTGGCACCAAGAGCACACATCACCTGTGAGCCCAGTAGGCACCTCCAGAGATATGAGCCGAAGCCTCTCACAGCCCTGGGCTGGGTGGGGGCTGCGAGCTTCCGGGGGTCTGAAGCCCAATCTCGGGATTCCACACACTGGAAGGCTGGAGACAGCCACTGGGCTCGACTTCCCCTGACAACAGGAATGGACTCTAATGAGGCTGGGAGTAGGGATAAAAACTAATGCAGAGCTGGGTTATAAGAAAATACTGGAGGGGGAAACCCCAGTGCCCTTGCTTCCTGCTTAAGAGTCATAGTCCGAAGGCCAAGAGCATTGAAAAAGGAGAAGAAAACAGCACCACGCTCTGGAGAGTGGGGCCAGTGAGCAGGGGATTGGAGAGCTCTCCCGCCTGCTCTGACAGACCCAAGTCCTTCCTGGAACCCAGATCCCAGAGCTGGCCTTTCAGGCGTGTCTGGCCCAGTGTGGCTATTTGCTGGGCCACAGGTCCTGTTGGCTCAGAGGTCCTGTTCTTTCCTGTTCCGCTGCTTTCTAAGGGCACTTCCACACATGTGGCTGTCATTTAGTCTCTGCCCACGAGGAGTTCGGGCAGCCAGACTGCCCAGCCCTGGCTCTGCTCTTTGTCCTGAAGATCCACACCCCACCTTGCTTTCCTCGCAGTGCTAATTGCCTGTGAACTAGTTCGGTTTTGAGAAACAAGAGCCTCGGGTTTCCATGGGAGCCCATTTCCTCAGCTGCTCTCCGAGTCTGAACCCTGTCATCCTCTGGGAGGTTGGCAATTATACCCTGCTCAGGAAGGGGGGTAAGGGTGGTGCAACCAAGCTAAATATAGATGCAGTTTCTAGAAAGCCAGGGGTGAGAGAGGACATTGACTGACTCTCATGCCAGAGACCCATTTATCCAAACACAAAAGAAACAAGGAGCTCACAAAAGCGTCAAGCGCCTGGGGCCAGGGCCTCAGGCCTGAGACAGTAGGGCCTTTCTCCAGTAGGTGGCCTCTGCCAGCAGAGACACACCTTGCATAACCCAAGCCTGGGGTCAAGTACCCGCTCTGGGCTCTGTCTCCACTGCAGCTGCGTGTCACAGAGATCCCAGTGCCTGGGCAGGATACAGGAGCTAGATGGAGCTGCTGATCTGAAAGACCTGCGTGAGGTGATGGGAATGTTAGCAGCTTCACTGTGGCGATCATTTCACAACACAGACATATGGCAAACCATCGAGCTGTACACCTTAAATATAGGCCATTTCAATTTGTCAATTACAGCCCAGTAAAGCTGGAGGAAACAAAAAAAGAAAGACCTGTGTCACCTGATTGGGGACGAATTTGCATGTGGCAGCATCAAGGGGTTCTCAGCAGGTGGGTTTAAAAAAGCTTTATGCAAATTGACCAAGGGGTTGAAAAAAATAAAAAACTAAAATAAAATTTTTTTTTTTTTTTTTTGAGACGGAGTCTCACTTTGTTGCCCTGACTAGAGTGAGTGCCGTGGCGTCAGCCTAGCTCACAGCAACCTCAAACTCCTGGGCTCAAGCGATCCTACTGCCTCAGCCTTCCAAGTAGCTGGGACTACAGGCATGAGCCACCATGCCCGGCTAGATTTTTCTATATATTTTTAGCTGTCCAATTAATTTCTTTCTATTTTTGGTAGAGACGGGGTCTCGCTCTTGCTCAGGCTGGTCTCGAACTCCTGAGCTCAAACAATCTGCCCACCTCGGCCTCCCGGAGTGCTAGGATTACAAGCGTGAGCCACCGCGTCCAGCCCCCATCACCGTAATTTTTTAAAATTCTTTTTAAACGCTGGAGTTTCCAGAGTTGAAAGTCCCATTAAATCATTCTTAGAACTATCTATCTGCTCTGAACATCTTTCTCAGACTTAGAACACCTAAGTCTGTCAGCAAAGCTGTGTCCCAGAACAGGGATGCGGTGGTCCTCCTAAGACAAACGTCATCACCAGAGAACCCTGATCCTCAGAATGCCAACATGAACAGGATGATGGGAAGACTTTGTTTCCAAGTATTCCTGAAAGCAGGAACAGCATAGTAGAAGAGGCTCAGTGCCCTGCATTATAAGATTTAATTAAAGTGAACCATGGTGAAACTCAGATAACCTTTGAGATGGATTGTTTATCCAGTGAAAGAATGAGTTTGCCTCTTCTTGCTGGTGGAGTAGCAGATATTAACACTAACAAAAAACAAGACATTTCAGATGCAGCAGAAGGAATGGAACTAAATTCTTCAATGACATCACACGATGTTTTGATGAATAGCCCTGAAAAAAATATACCATCACAAAGTAACGTCTCACAAAAAGAGGAAGCTAAAATTTCTCGGTCAGTACTATTTGATAATAAAAGTCTCACTACCGAATGCCACTATCTTGATTCACCAGGCCTAAACTGCAGTAATCTGTTCATTCAGCTGGAGGGGAGACATCAAGAACTTTCCAGATACCTTTCCTTTGGTAGTAACCTGATTACCTTTTCACCTCTAAGGCCTCCCTGTGGAGAACAACCAGAAGAATTTTTTTTTTTTTTGAGACAGAGTCTCACTTTCTTGCCTGGGGCGAGTGCCCTGGCGTCAGCCTAGCTCACAGCAACCTCAAACTCCTGGGCTCAAGCGATCCTACTGCCTCAGCCTCCCAAGTAGCTGGGACTACAGGCAT